>JAUCBJ010007885.1:0-32978 GCA_032718475.1 Nemertoderma westbladi
ATTCTATAAAGATCAAAAAAGAAACCTGCGTTTGTTCAGATAAACGTAAGTTATAACAGTAAGTCCAATCGATAAACGAATTGGCCTTATCTCAGTTCGATTGGGAAACCTCGAATCTCAAAGAAGATATCAAGCTTAGAAAACCCTATTCTCTGCGAGAGTTTTGGACGAACGTATCCCATGACAAGCGGAGGAAAATCAGCTCGAGGAAAAGCATATCGAAATGGACGAGACACCGACCGTAAACCCAAATCTTTTAATGCAATCATATTGCACCCTTCACCCAGGAGTTATGGCCCTCCTAGTAAAGTGGCTCCCCCAAAGAGAAAAGGACTCTTGCTAGCCTCAAGAAACTGCGTAAACGCCGTCCGCGCAAGAAAGACTAACTGTTTAGAGTATTTTTATATTTTAGAAACTGTGATTTTGTATATTTTATAGACTTAAATCCCATTTTCTGGGAGCGGTGTAAAAGCTTTTGTGGGATAACTGATTCGTTTGCCTTGTTGGCCAGTTCCCCCCCAGTCGCTAAGAATACTCTCAAAGTGATCTACAGTTAAAAATAGTGCAAGTTACCAGCTTATTGGCTGATTTGCTATACACAGGCATCTGGGCTCTGTTTAATCGGCCAACAAGCCTAGGGAGGTTGCGTCATAGCCTTGTGTTGTATCTCCCAATAGAATTTGAGTTAGCCTTGATTTCGACCTATCACAGAGCACTGAACTGAAAATTTCCTATCTCACTGCTCTTTCTCTGTGTTGAACGGGAGCTTCGTGGAATAAGGGAGTTGGTATCCTCGTATAGAGCAGTAGTCACGAGTTTTTCAAAGCCACGAAAGAACGGCTTTTTAGTGTTTTGTGCTTTCTGCTTTTTAGCTCAACACTAGTAGGTTTAATTACAAGGACATATATCCTTTAACTGACGAAACAAACACTCTGCAATTTCGTAATCACTGCATACTGCAGTACTGCATACACTGCATACTGTGTAATACTGTGCATACTTTTATATTGTTATACTGCTATTTACTGTCAGTTCTTCATAATATGGTTGATGAATTATTATATTTGGAATAACGAGAAATAACCCCGAAACCCAATATTCTTGATATACCGAAGGTAAGAGAGAAAGGTTACAGATAAACGATTGTGACTTATGTTAAAGTGGTTTGAAGTGAATCTAATGTTATTTGATAGACCCTACATGAGTCAGTCTGTGTTCCTTTTATATGTGACTAAAATCAGTGAAGATCGGCAGATTAGTGTGCAGTATTGTGCAGCATTGTGTATGAGTGAGTCTGTTAAAGAAGCATTCCTAAAGAATGCGCCATATATGTGAATTATAATTAAGCCATGTCGTTGTGAGTAGTTTAAGTCATAACTCTGTTTATGTAGATAAAGCGCCACGTCCTAAAGGAACTGTTAATATTCCCGAAGGTAAATAATATTGTCAGAGATTATATAATACTGTCAGTCGAATAATACATTAGGCTTACATAGCAACAAAATTAAACCGTCGAACCCAATCTCCCGGGAATATCCAGCGGGTGAATGGTCGCGCACGGATTGGTTTCGACTAGTGTAGTGAATCAAATACTTGTCATAGGCTAAAAAGCGATTTAATATCTAGAAGACATCTTAATTTGGCGGGTTAAACTGCCAAAGGTCTGAAAGCGCGAACAATACTTGAGTGTTTAAAGCTCATCTATCTCATCACAGTAGACATGTACCGAACAACAAGAGTCCCACAAGAAATGAAAACAAATAAGTTGGCACAGAACCATTTGAAGTGTTATGGGGCGTCCTCCAGGGAGACACACTTGCACCGTTCTTGTTCATAATTGTGGTTGTCTATGTTCTACGCATGTCCTTAGATCATCATAATAATGATGGGGTGATGTTAACTCCACCTACTGGCTCCAGAAATCGAGGAAATCCTGCCAAGTACCTAACTGATCTAGACTTTGCTGATGACTTAGGAGTACTCTCAGAATCACTTGAGGGAGCCCAACGGCTCCTCAGCTCATTAGAACATGCTGCTTCTGGTGTTGGTCTTTTTATTAACTCTAGAAAGACCAAAATTTTGACTCTTAACTTTGAAAGTCCTCAGCAAGTCTCTGATCGGATGAGCATAAGCTCAAAGGATGGTATGCTTGAGCATGTGGACGACATCTGTTACCTGGGGTCATGGATCCGGAAGTCAGGTAAGGATCTTCGAATACGTAAGGGAAAGGCATGGGCAGCCTTGAATAGGCTCTCAAGTATTTAGAAGTCACCGATAATTAATCGGAAACTTAAAGTCTGATTATTTAGAGCAGCAGTAGTTCCAGTACTCGTCTATGGGAGTCTATGCTGGGCTATAACTGCTGAGGACACCAAATCTCTGGATGGGACATTCACAATAATGCTACACCGGGATCATTGTGTCAAGTACAATGCACACATCTCCAACCTGACACTATATAACATTGGAGGTGTTTCATTGGTACCCCCAAGCTTGACACTAGAACAAAATCGCCTCCGCTTTGCAGGACATAGCTTTCGCCGTGAGGACCAGCCAGTGCATAATCTTGTACTTTGGCAGCCTCATGGAATGAATAAGCATGGTGGACAGCCCATGACTTTCTTGAGACGCATTTTAAAGGACACTGGCCTTGAAGATGCGGATGATCTAGCAAATTTCATGGGTGATAGGGAGTTGTGGTGGCGCAATTTTGTCGACAAGCCGGCACAGCATTCTTAAAAATGCAGCAGCAATGCAGCAATGCAACTACTGCAGCCTAGTAGTAGGCGGGGCTTTGTTTACACGAATTTCAGTAATGTGCCCCAGATGGTTCATGGTGATCTTGGTATATACAGTATGTACCTCTAAACGAAAAATATTGCCAAATTTTAAGTAAAGTGGAAGTAGGCCTACAGTATTGAAATGTCCAATTACATATTCTCTAATCCTAATCTCTCCCTCACTCACTCCCTCACTCTCTTCTCTCTCTCACACAAATTAAACTTACAAAGTTTGGGCAGCTATGGCAATAACATGATCCCCTCCAGATTGGTTTCTAGAAGGAGGAATAACTGTGAAGTAAGTTGTAATCTCTTCCGAAATAGCATTGTCCTTCCAGGCCACGTCAACCTAAAGTTAAACCAGGTAAATTTGTATCACTCTATAATATTATACACTATTACATATGGTATGGTGGGCAGAACCCAACATCCTCTTTCGACACCTGGCTAGAGCCCTCTGTTACGGGAGCGATCCCTGAGATCAATATGTCACCTTAAACAGTTATTAGCCAAAATGGGAAACAATTAACACCCCGGTTTGTAAGCGCCAAAAGGTCAAGGACCCCGATTGTAAATGATACTAAATGTTAAACCTATTGTTTCATGTGTATATTTATTGGTATGGTGCATATAACAACCTACTATAGGCATCGGCTTACTAACCACAAGCCGTTGCCCATTCATCGGATCTTCATCGATTAATCAGGAAAGTAAGCAAATTAATAAACAAGGCTATAATAGTGAAGTAGCAGCTCTGACATCTCATTGGTTAGGGCAGCAATAACCAAACCCCTCTCAAGCTAACAGCAGCTTATACTACTGTAATAATGTCTAAATTTAGCTACATGCGCCTCTCAAACCTGAGAAACGGCTTTAGTTTTAACCAAGTTCTGATTTATGTGACGGTTCTGATTTATGTGACAATTCAGACTTGTGCTTTTAGTGGTTACTGTTTATTACCTATATATTTCTATTGTATACATGGAAGGAAGAACAAAAGACTAGTTTTCCCAAGACCTAGGTCACGTCATCCGTCCCCCAAGAACTAGTGAGAACACACCAAACTCTAAACCTCACCCGCACAGTAACCGGCTGTGCATCTTCTCTAAGATCTAGGTGGAAGTTGCGTTCCTAAGATGGAGCTCCCTCTGTCTCCATGGTTCACGGTGTTCCTGGCGTGGACTCGGATTCGGGGATGGCTCAGTACTGATGGGTACCGCGCTGCAGGATGGTTCATGATGACGGCTGATTGCGCCATACGATGACTGTAGGGATGTGTGACTTCCGGTCGCAGATTTCACTTCCTGTAGCTCCGTTAGGGTTAGTGTGCATTTGAGTTGTAAAGGACCTAAATCGAGAGAATCTTCTCATTTGGACCGTTTCAACAACTTGCTAGTTCACCAACAACTGGCCAATCTAAATTAACTGTATGATCCTAAAGCTAGTTTGGGCATTAGTCTACCAGAAGTGCGCCTTAGCGTACTTCTATTGTTGTAAATTTGGCGCTATACAAATGCATTATTATTATTATTATTATTATAACAACATAATGTTGTGAACGATTGCTGGGGGGGGGGGGGGGGGGGGGTTGTAATAAAATCTTCGTTAAATAGTTTACGGGATAAAATTTCATCGGTTATTGAACGTCAGAAATGTTAAAGTATAGATATTAATAATAATGAATATAATTGATTTATTAATTATGCTACACTATATATATTACATTATACTATTATATTATACTATATTATTTATTAATAATTACATATGAATAGTAAATAAAGTAGTTCACGTTCTACTAACCCAGGGAATCCAATCGTGTAATAGTAAATAAAGTAGTTCACGTTCTACTAACCCAGGGAATCCAATCGTGTGTCAATGATTCTACTTTATAGCCCAGATACTCTAGTCGATCAGCTATGTAATTAGCCTTTCGGTTAGAGACAACAACAGCAGCCTTGTCATCGTCGCTGGGAATATCGTCGTCCGTAAACATCGATTCCAACATCATTGTAAGACACGCCTTGTTGGTAACTGAGTCATCAAACTTACAAATTCCTTCTTCAGTCATAGTGGTAAAAACTTCTCCGATAGCCTGCGAATGGTCATGGGCGGTCACGATATTTCTTTAATCACTTATGTAAAGAAAAATAATATGAAAAACTTGATGCTATAAAGTCCTGAACCCTTATTTGAACTATCGGACGGCCGGGCCGTCCTCAGTGGATTTATATAAAATCAGTGAAATATATACCAGATAACATTTAATTAAGTAAAAATAATAGAAATAAAATATAATACATCATGTAATACAACATAGAGATATAATTTCATTACATTAACTCGTCTGATAGATCAATAAATACAGCAAGTAAATAAACTAAAACAGGATATCACTTGATTTTTATTTCTAATTTAAATAGAATATTAATGAAATTAAACAATACACCCATCACCGTCAGGTAATTGTCTTGATGCTACCAGGAAAACAATCAGTCAAATATAAATATTATATTTGAGATTCTAAATACCTTTAATACACCATGACCCGTAATATAGTGTCAGTTTCTGATGACACCCCCCCCCCCCCCAAAAAAAAATTTTTTTTCTACAAATCTTTATCATATTGCTTGAAATTAGAAACACAACTAGTTCAACTCACCGTGGTTGTTACCATGAAGCCGGAATTTTCTATTACGCCTTTAAATTTTTTTTATAAGCGTTTTAAAAAAGTGTCTTTTGCGAAATCGCACCCTCCGTATCATTACCATTCTCCATATTAGTCGTGCTTTTTCATATCAATAGAAAGCTTGCGTTGCAAGGATTCCAAATATATAACAATGTGTGAATTTCGTTGAGAATCAGCTGAGATATAGGCGTTTAAAGATTGCAATAATTATCGTTCGCTGCAGGCCATTTATTCTATTTAATAAAATACACAATGTTCTGGAACAATTTGTTTAAGTATGAATAGCTATGCAATATAGATATTGTATAGGCATACCGCTGTTGCCAACCAACTCATAAAATAAATAACACGTTCTAGAATTTTGTGTATTTATTAAATAGAATAAATGGCCTGCAGCGAACAATAATTCTTGCAATCTTTGAGCGCCTATATCTCAGTTGTTTCTCAACGAAATTCAGATATTGTTACATATTTGGAATCCTTGTAACGCAAGCTTTCTATTGATATGAAAAAAAAACACAACTAAGAATGTGAACAGTGAAGAATGGCGGACGGATGCGGATGGATACGGATGATACGGATGGATGGTGCGATTTCGCAAAAGACACTTATTTAAAACGCTTATAAAAAAATTTTTAAGGCGTAATAGAAAATACCGGCTTCATGGTAACAACCACCACGGTGAGTTGAACCAGTTGTGTTTCAAATTTCAAGCAATATAATAAAGATTTGTAGAAAAATTTGGGGGGGTGTCCGTGTCATCAGAAAATGACACTATATTACGGGTCATGGTGTATGACTATTTCCAAATGAATCATATTATATTGGCTAACTATTATCTGTATGATCAAACACTTCAGACTAATATTACTTACAGCGGTTACTTTACTCATTAGCATCAAGTTATTTTGCGTAATATGAGATTCATCATCACATTGTTTGTGATAACATTGTTTCATATAACCTGAAAGAGTGAATAAAGAAGGCGGTGAATCACTGAATAACTAATAATTAATAATAATTAATATTTAGCAAATTTGTTATTACGTTTTGATTACTATGATAATTTAAGACAACAATTAAGGTTGGCGGTTGGCAGGGTTTTCTAACCAAACAATACTGTTACCTACGGTAAAATAAATTGTTAGTGAATAGTTTATATCGTTATCATCAACACCCAAATTAGTTTCCGTTTCCAGATCAGAGTATTTTGGAATGACTGAATGCGCAAACTACAGGCATTTGTTCATAATCTATTGAAAAATGTGAAGTGAAATAAGAAGTGAAATACGTAGACAATGTTAGGACATAACTTTTTACAAACCTCTTAACTCGCCAGTGTCAGTAATGAATATCGCGTTCATTCTGGGATGGGCCGACCAAAACCTCGCGTGATCGGCACGGAGTAGGTGATTAGTTGGGCCGTAGTCTGTGAGATAAAAACAGATACATTCAAAAAATTAATGATATTAAGTAATTATGTAATATACGGTACATTGCTAAAAATTAAAATATTTAATTATCTCACCTGGTAGCTCAGCTGGGTGAAAAATTGGAATAGCAAAATATTGTGCATTTGGATTGAAACTTGGAATAAGTGACCCAATCAGAATCTGCTGTTCAGCCGGCGTCGATATCATAAATAATCCGTTCCCTTTCTGCCCGTCGGCGATGTATTGGTTTATCATATTCTTCATCTCATCAGAAGCGTCTGATAACAAAGCATCTTTCAAGCCGGACGGTATCTCCTAAAATATTATCGAATAATATATTAACTATTAACCATAATATATATTATAGTGAAAAATAGGGAGGATGGGTAAATCTAAATAGTATATTTAATTTTCGAGCCGTAGACCCCCGTAGGTACCGTAGACAATAAATAGATTTTATATATTTACTTAATTTAAATCAGATGGATATAAACTATTCTTACATTTGTAGGCATACCTAAGTGTCAAAGAGTTTCTAGAGTTACTAGGGTTACTATAGTTACTGTTAATTATAATTACCATTACAATAATAATAATAGCTAAATACCTGAGAATTAGGTGTATCATCCCAGTTCATCATTGTGTCTACAACAATGTGGATGAGAACATCCTCGTTTCTGTAGCCAAATTTATCCTTCAATTCTTTCCACCAGGTATCAATGAATACCTGGGCACCAATCACTGAAACAAACCAAAATAAAGATGATGATGATGCTATAAACATAATTATATATATATTTATTTATTATTTTATTTATTAAATTTTCTGCTCGGCGTTAAATACACAGTAAAATAAAGTAAACTCTATGATGGACTTTTGGGAGGCTAGATATAACGGCATGAAATAAAGTAACTGTATTCTTTCAGTATGATTATACCGTATTCTACGGTCACGCTAGGTAGGCCTAAACTGTAAGTCATTCATCACAGTTGCAGACAGCACAAGATACATTGGTCGTTACCGGTACTGTACCGGGGGGCGGGACCGTTGGTGTCAATTATTATATCGATGCCTACACCTAGTCTGCCTACTTATTCATCCTTTGGGCTGCAATCAGCATAAGCTACTTAGTTTGATAAGGGTAGGCCTACCGTACCGGTACCCATATTCTAATTAATAAAACTTCTAAACTTGAAAGAAATCAAATTACATGATCGATTTAAATAAAGTATCTGTATTTCACTTTCAGGTTCTCGTTTCATATTTTACTCACTGGCTTACGCTCGTTCGTTGAAATATTCAAACTCGAGCTAGCGTGAAATACAGTGCTACTCTGTTTAAATAGAATATACTGTACTTTATATTTAATATCATCTGAATTTCTTCGTTTATTTGGAGTCAGTAAGAATTCCCTGAGTTGTCACTTTATATTATATTTGAAACATTGAGCCGCAATGAACTAGGCTCAAGTCGCGGTGAGCCAGGCTCAAGTCGCGGTGTGCCAGGCTCAAGTCACGGTGAACCAGGCTCAAATCGCGGTGAGCCAGTCTCAAGTCGCGGTGAGCCAGGCTCAAGTCCCGGTGAGCCAGGCTCAAGTCGCGGTGAGCCAGGCTCAAGTCGCGGAGCCAGGCTCATGTCGCGGGTGAGTCAGGTAGGGTGTACCTTCAAAGTGAAACTATTATTTATATTAAAGTGGCCACATTCAGCCACCGTACTCAGCCACATTCAGCCACCGTACTCAGCCACATTCAGCCACCGTACTAAGACATATTCAGCCGCCGCACTCAGCCACAGTACTCAGCCATATTCAGCCACCGTACTCAGACACTTTCAACCACCGTACTCAGACACATTCAGCCACCGTACTCAGCCACATTCAGCCACCGTACTCAGCCACATTCAGCCACCGTACTCAGCCACATACAGCCGCCGTACTAAGCCATATTCAGCCACCGTACTCAGCCACATTCAGCCACCGTATTCAGCCACATGCAGCCACCGTGCTCAGCCATATTCAGCAACCGTACTCAGCGATATTCAGCCCCCCTACTCCTCCACATTCAGCCACCGTACTCAGCCACATTTTGCCACCGTACTCAGCCACATTTTGCCACCGTACTCAGCCACATTCAGCCACCGTACTCAGCCACATTCAGCCGCCGTACTCAGACAGATTCAGCCACCGCACTCAGCCACATTCAGCTACCGTACTTAGCCACATTCAGCCACCGTACTCAGACACATTCAGCCACCGCACTCAGCCACCGTACTCAGCCACATTCAGCCACCGCACTCAGCCACCGTACTCAGCCACATTCATCCACCGTACTCAGCCACATTCAGCCATCGCACTCAGCCACACTACTCAGCCACATTCAGCCACCGTACTCAGTCACCGTACTCAGCCACCGTACTCAGCCACATTCAGCCACGGTACTCAGCCACATTCAGCCACCGTACTCAGCCACATTCAGCCACGGTACTCAGCCACATTCAGCCACGGTACTCAGCCACATTCAGCCACCGTTATCTCCCCCTAGCCATGTGTGCTTAGAGCTACAATTATAGTCCACAACTCTCGTCCCCTAACCAGTAAAATATACTAGACTAGCGTAATATGCCATCCGAGAGAATAATTAAATTCTGAACTGAATAAACATTCCAATATAAATACATATTACCTGAATGTAATTTTACAGATCGCATTACAGATATTTAGGAAAAAATGACAACTATATCTCCCGGGCAATCATAGAAGAGTTCCCAATGACAAATTTATGCGAATTTTCTTAAAGTATTTGTTTATAATAATGATGACACTTACACATGTATTCTTCCAAATCAGAGGCGACGGCTATCAAAGTATATTTTCTTGGTTTCTTATTAACCATAAGACGAATTACTTCAAACATCACAGACATTCCGCTCCCATCATCATCAACACCTGAATAAAATAATTATGAGTTACTACTTATACTATTCATTAATAATGTAATATATCAAAATATGCAAAACTAGTAACTAGTAGCAGTATCCTATCATCAAAACTAGTAACTAGTAGCAGTATCCTATCATCAAAACTAGTAACAATTAGCAGTATCATATCATCAAAACTGGTAACTAGTAGCAGTATCATCAAAACTAGTAACTAGTAGCAGTATCCTATCATCAAAACTAGTAACTAGTAGCAGTATCATATCATCAAAACTAGTAACTAATAGCAGTATCATCAAAACTAGTAACTAGTAGCAGTATCCTATCATCAAAACTAGTAACTAGTAGCAGTATCCTATCATCAAAACTAGTAACAATTAGCAGTATCATATCATCAAAACTGGTAACTAGTAGCAGTATCATCAAAACTAGTAACTAGTAGCAGTATCCTATCATCAAAACTAGTAACTAATAGCAGTATCATCAAAACTAGTAACTAGTAGCAGTATCATCAAAACTAGTAACTAGTAGCAGTATCCTATCATCAAAACTAGTAACTAGTAGCAGTATGATATCATCAAAACTAGTAACTAATAGCAGTATCATCAAAACTAGTAACTAGTAGCAGTATCATATCATCAAAACTAGTAACTAATAGCAGTATCATCAAAACTAGTAACTAGTAGCAGTATCCTATCATCAAAACTAGTAACTAATAGCAGTATCATCAAAACTAGTAACTAGTAGCAGTATCCTATCATCAAAACTAGTAACTAGTAGCAGTATCATCAAAACTAGTAACTAGTAGCAGTATCATATCAACAAAACTAGTAACTAGTAGCAGTATCAACAAAACTAGTAACAAGTAGCAGTATCATATCAACAAAACTAGTAACTAGTAGCAGTATCATATCATCAAAACTAGAAACTAGAAGCAGTATCATATCATCAAAACTAGTAACTAATAGCAGTATCATATCATCAACACTAGTAACTATTAGTATCATATCAACAAAACTAGTAACTAGTAGCAGTATCATATCATCAAAACTAGAAACTAGAAGCAGTATCATATCATCAAAACTAGTAACTAATAGCAGTATCATATCATCAACACTAGTAACTATTAGTATCATATCATCAAAACTAGTAACTAGTAGCAGTATCATATCAACAAAACTAGTAACTAGTAGCAGTATCATCCAAACTAGTAACTAGTAGCAGTATCATATCATCAAAACTAGTAACTAATAGCAGTATCATATCATCAAAACTAGTAACAAGTAGCAGTATCATATCATCAAAACTAGTAACTAGTAGCAGTATCATATCATCAAAACTAGTAACTAATAGCAGTGTCATATCATCAAAACTAGTAACTAGTAGCAGTATCATATCAACAAAACTAGTAACTAATAGCAGTATCATCAAAACTAGTAACTAGTAGTATCATATCATCAAAACTAGTAACTAATAGCAGTATCATATCATCAAAACTAGTAACAAGTAGCAGTATCATATCATCAAAACTAGTAACTAGTAGCAGTATCATATCATCAAAACAAGTAACTAATAGCAGTATCATATCATCAAAACTAGTAACTAGTAGCAGTATCATATCAACCAAACTAGTAACTAGTAGCAGTATCATATCAACAAAACTAGTAACTAGAAGCAGTATCATCAAAACTAGAAACTAGTAGCAGTATAATATCATCAAAACTAGTAACTAGTAGCAGTATCATATCAACAAAACTAGAAACTAGAAGCAGTATCATCAAAACTAGAAACTAGTAGCAGTATAATATCATCAAAACTAGTAACTAATAGCAGTATCATATCATCAACACTAGTAACTATTAGTATCATTTCATCAAAACTAGAAACTAGTAGCAGTATAATATCATCAAAACTAGTAAATAGTAGCAGTATCATATCAACCAAACTAGTAACTAGTAGCAGTATCTGTACGCGCTTTTGAAGACCTTTAGCAGTTTAACCTGCCAAAATTTATATGTCTTTTGGTTTATAAATAAACTTTAGAAGTTGACAAATATTTAATACCAATAAACACAACATTAGCAGAAGCCAGCCTAGTGCGCGTCCATTCACCCGCTGGATATACCCGGGAGACTGGATTCTGATGGCTTAGATTATTATTGCAGTGTAAGCTTACTGTATTATTCGATTGATCGTTAATAAATAATTTCTGACTAATATTATTCACTTTCGGGAAATATTAACAGTTCCTTTTGGACGTGGCGCTCTATCTAGGTAAACAGAGATATGACTTATACTAATCACAACGGTAAGTCGGTAAGGCTTATGATTCACGTATGAGGCGCATTCTTTAGGAAATGCTTAGTTATCAGTCACAATCAGGCACACTACCGGTAACACACAATACTGCTCACTAATTTGCCGACCGTCAATGAATTTTATCATATATAAAGAGAGCAGCAACGGACTCATGTAGTGCTTACCAAATAGCATTAAATTCACTACAAACCACAACAATATAAGTCGCAATCGCTATATATAACCCGTCTCTCTAACCTGTAGTGTATCAAGAAAATTGGGAAATTTGGGTTCTTTATAAATGTTCTCCAAATAATAATATTCAACCAAAACACAACAGTAAATAGCATTAAGACGGTAGGTTAAGATGGTAACACTGTTTGACTGGACCGTGATATGCACTGATAACAGTTATACGCTCTATAATCTTAAGCCTACTAATGTTTCTACTAAAGTCTGAAACGAATTGACTCTAGAGCCGGTGTTCCTGGCCTAGATAGAAGGAACACAACAGTATCACAAAAACAGTAAGACTAAACACTCCTAGTATGATCGGCCGAATATCTACACGTCGACAGAAAAAATCGCTCTGATTGGCTCAAGCCAAACAAAGAACCATGCGTCCAATGGCTGTTTCCATGCCAGCAACCAGCTTCTAGATGTCGCAATCTGAATCATCAAGGCCAAGCCGTGTAAAGGTATTTGGTGCATTGCGGGTTTTTTGCCTTACCATGTCCGCCAAAGCACGTATATAGAAGAATGACTTTTATGTCCGTTAAAACACCTGTAACGGTACCTTGCGGGCGAGGGGAATATATATACAGTTAGAGAACCTTTTAGAGTATTCCAGCGCCTGGGGGGAAACTGGATTGCGAAGCAAAGGGGCCAGTTATATACCACAGAAGCTTTTACACCGCTCCCAGAAAATGGGATTTGAGTCTATAAAATATACAAAATCACAGTTTCTAATATACATAAATACTCTAAACAGTTAGTCTTTCTTGCGTGGACGGCGTTTACGCAGTTTTTTAAAGCTAGCCAGAGTCCTTTTCTCTTTGGGGCGAGCCACTTTACAAGGAGGGCTATAACTCCTGGGTGAAGGGTGCAATATGATTGCATCAGAGGGTGTAGGATTATGGTCGGTGTATCCGCCAGTCGAAGTACCGGGTTGATTGACATCATCGTCAGGGGAGAGAGGTCTAACGGCTTTGAGAGCTCGTTTCAAGGCAGCCGCTCTTACGGGTCCTTTACGAGTGGTCTGAACGAGGGCCGTGGGTGGACCATAGGCAGTTAGAAACCTCCGGGGTTTAATGGTCCTTTCCAACTCGCGTTCGCGGGCTCGGTATTCGTAAGGCCGTCGATATACTTCCTGTAACTCAGGGTGTGAGTTAACAAACAAGTCTCCATAGTCCGGATCCTGACGGATATAATTGATTAAGTTATAGGAATGAAGGTCGCTAGGATTAACACTCCTGAGAAATTTGCGTACGAATTTGGTTGAAATACATTCTCCGACGCGCTTCAGTAGCTCGTAACTTGATATGCGTGATTTCTGTTCAACCGAAGCGAATAGATAAGGATGGAACGCATAAACTCCTTCGTAAGCGCGTCCGGGATAATAGCGATGGCGCGAATCACAATGTAAATCAGCGTTCGCTTCCCAAGCTCTGATGTAACGTAGTGTGATCATTTCATCTACGCTTTCCAAATCGTGATTAAAAGGGCAATCGAAACTGGCATGTCCCTTTAGTTGACAATGGTGACATTGAGTCATAAATTGAGGGCAAACCGCAAAAATGTGCAAGTTATTGAATCTGCAATACGCACAATAAATTTCCATCGCCGGTTGTTCGTGGAAATAGGAACAGCGGACGTTTGTGTCCATGGGCGTAACATGGTCTCTCGATGCGCATAACCGACAACGTTGCCGAGAAACATAGTTGGCATGGCGATAATCGTACGCAGTGAGACACTGTGGACCTTGATACCATTCTAGGATGTAATCGTTGTCGCTGTTCCGGGCGCGATAGGCTGAATCTCCTCAGATTCTAGACATATTGGTTCGTCTTCCCAGTCTGTTACGAATAGAATTTTCGTGATCTATTCTCGGTTTATCGTTACGACTCCGCTGGGTATGATATTTAAATAGAACCATTTCCCTTTCAGTGTCTACATCGTCCGTATCATGTAAATCGATAGGATGGCCGGTAGTTAGGAAGTCCATATACGTACTATTACGATGTGTATAGCGAGCGGTGAATTTTCGATAGTCCAATTCACGCGTAAGTTGCTCTTGGGACATCGGCGGTTCGATATAACGACCATCGTCCTCCGTAATGGTTGGATCGGCTTCATCGCGTATCAAGCTATCCACAAATGCTTGTAAAGGTAGAGTATATCGCTCCCTGATACCAAGATCATCTTCTATCAACTCCGTCATATCTGCTATCTGAGTTTATTAATATTGTAATGAGTTTATGTTTAGGGGAGCGGGCGTCGCTGCCTACCTCTCTTCGCCCCGGACAGTGGGATTCTCAGCGCCGATGTACCGTCGTCGCGGTGTTTACGCCAACATGTAGCAACATCACGACAACGATAACCGGCACAAGTCACTCCACTGTCCTTCCCAAAGGCTTGAATCCACTTTAGGTTCTTTCTATAGGAGAGTTGGGCTACTTTCACAATTGCGACTAGCTACTGTAAACACACCTTAGCAGTAACATTCACCTACAAACGCACAAATTCCACACAACTGTCACCAATTGTACACATACAGGCCATTTGTCCGTTAGTCAGTGCCTTCCAGAATGTCACGTTATTACTGTGTATCCTTGGATACTAACAGTGTGCTATGTATTCTCTATGCTATGCAACGTGACAAGCTTTCTATTGTTCTCTTAACTTGCTTCTAATTCTAGCGTGGGTGTTGCTATGGTGACATTATGGAATGCTAGCGGTAGAATTAGGGTAATTCTCATGCATACAGATCTGGGATGCTATTTAATAATAATTCTTTAATTGTCCATATCCTCTTTATGTATGATTTTATTAATTTTATCGGATATTGACTGTATGTTGGAGATTCTCGCACTCTAATACACTCAATAGGATGAATCTCCGCTCCCATGATCTATCAATTAATGGAATTTTGGGAATGTTATAAATTGTACAAAATGACAATTTATGAAATTCATTTAAATATGAATTTAAATTTATTCCCGTGAATTTTATTATTTGATGTTAAAATTGACACAATTTGATTCCAGAGCAGGTCTGGGGACATAGGATCCTTAGTTCTATGACAATTGTCCTTTAAGAGTATTGGTAAGTGCTGCGATATCTTAATTGACTAGAAATTTAAAGGATCTGAATTTTACAGATTTTACTAAATATTAAATTAATATTTAAGATGGGCACCGATTTATTCCAGAGCTTGTCTGGGGACGTTAACCACTGATTCTAGAATTTGTCTTTCAAGTATATCGGTGGGTGCCGCGATATCTTAATCGACTAGAATTACAGATGGTCAAAAGGTTTAACAGATTTATTTGCGTTTTACGCTACTGTTATATGGACATCACGCTACTATATGTATTATTTAATATAAGGTAGAAGAGCAATATCGCACGAAGCAATGTCAGTGTGAAGAGGCAAGTCGTTTCCAAGGTCTACCCAGAGCTTGGTTTAGCTGAGACACGAGGATCTGAACTTTGCATTCCTAATACTCTGCCTACCAATAATACTTGAATATAGTAGTGGCTTTATTGTACTTTAAGAAGTACGGACATTTCATCTTACTGTAGTCACGTATTTATAATATGATACGGACAGTAAGGAAAGAGAAAAAATTATTTCTCGCCATCGCACTAAATATATATTATAAGTAATTACGTACGTAATAAACACTAATATATTGCACTAATCTACTAAATAATCACTAAAATAACATTCTACTAAATAAAATTGAATAAAAACGATTATAATAAAGTACATAATAAAGTTCGCATATAAAAATATAATAAAATAGATAAAACAATATAGTCATACACCCATTCCAGACGTATCACGTTGGTTGGGGAGTCCCTAGATGTTTGAGGAATTAGGGAGGTGGTCGTGGGAAGAGTGTCTTGCCTTCCATAGTTTCCAGAGAGTTCTCTGTCTCTTTCCAGTAAACATAAACGACCAACTGGGCGATTGAGTTGTTGCGTCTCAAAGATTATGCCTGGCTTCTTGAAGTTACGCCGCATGACGACAAGTTCTACTGAGCGCACTAAACCATCATCCGAGATGTGAGTCTCGATGATACGACCTGTCTGCCACCGTTTACATGGGAGGTCTGGATCTACAATAAGTACCATATCTCCGGCGCTGACGTTTTCTTGCTGCACAAACCACTTAGTTCGAAGTTGTAGCGTGGGCAGATAATGTTTCTCGAAATGGTCAGCGAAACGACGGGATAGCAACTGCATAAGTTGCCAAGTTCGACGGCAGTATTCGTCTCCGTCGGCAATCTCCGATCGTGGGAGCATGGCTACAGGTTTCTTCAGTAGGAAGTGCGCGGGTGTTAGCGCTTCCAGGGAATCGGGACTCGATGAGACTGGCATAAGCGGTCTCTCGTTGAGATAGGCAGCTATTTCCTCCATTAACGTCCGCAAAAGTTCGTCGGTGAGATACGCGCGGCATGGCACTATAAAGTGAAATGCGGTTTTGACACTTCGAATTAATCTCTCCCAACTTCCTCCCCACCAAGGGGCGTCGGCAGCGTTGAAGGTCCAGCTAGACGCTGTTATCCTTAGCTGGTCGTCCACCTGTCTTTGGTTCCAGTCCTTCACGTAAGCCTGTATTTCGTTGTTGGCACCAATGAAGTTCGTTCCCTTATCCGATCTCATGGTATTACTCGTCCCGAAGCGAGCGATCTGTCGTCGTAAACTTAAGACGAAGCTGTTGGTAGATAGATCGTTCACCATATCGAGATGGATGGCTCTACAAGTCATGCACACGAAGATGACACACCATCTCTTGACTATAGTCCTAGCACGATATACTTCAATAGGGCCAAATAAATCTACACCAGTATTAGTAAAAGGTGGTTCATAGAAGCTTACTCGTTCCCTAGGTAGTTCTGCCTCTCGCTGTGTTAAAGGCCTACTGAATGCTTTCCTACAGGGTATGCAGTTCCTAAGAACTTGGTTCAGAGCTCTACGGGGTTTATCAAAATAATAGCGAGTTCGAATTTCGCTAAGAATTCGTTCTCTACCAGCATGATAAAGTTTACTGTGAACATCTACAATCATCTTGATTTGTACTTCAAGATTTCTAATAAGTATGGGGAATTTGGTGTCAAAGGATAAGGGCGCATTGGTGAGTCTTCCTCCAACACGTATTAGCCCATCTATCATTGTGCTCGAGAATCGATCCCTTAAGCGCATCTGCGGATTTCTCAACAACAGGAAATACTTTTCGGAATCCTCATAGCATTGCAGGAGTCTCAGTATCTGCTTATTGGTTTCTTCATGCTCCTGGTGACTAATTTTTTCCTTGAGAAAACGGTCAGATGTCTTATATTTGGGTAAATTTTTAATAACATGAACTTGTGCAGATGTCAATGGAGCGTTATCACTAGTGGTCTTCGTCCTGGAGTAGTGATGATGAAAACATCGTCTTAAATATGTGACGGCTTTACAGAGCCGATTCCAGGAACTGTAATGATGCATTGCTCTCTGCAGCATGGGTGAGATTCCTTGCGAGACGTCTGGTATTCCAGATTTCCAATCTTTATCTCTAATTTCCACAACAGACTTATTTGTGTTGAGGGATTGTGGATCCGAAGCATCATTCCCGGAAGTATGTAATACAGAGTGAGGAGGCCATTCATCCTCTTCCTTGCTCAGGAAGTCGGGTCCACCCAACCAATCTGGAGTATCTATCAGTTCCTGTGGAGTTGCTCCCCTGGAGGCGATATCGGCTGGATTAATCGTACCAGGCCAATGTCTCCATTGATCTATCTTTGTGCGACTAAGAATAATAGCTACCCTGTTAGTAACAAAAACGCTGAACTGACAGACTTCATTGGTTAGATATTCCAACACGAGTAAAGCGTCGGTCCAATAAACCGTTTTCTCCAGTGTATAGTCGATTTGTTCCGTTACGTTCCGGCCGATGGCTGTAGCGTATAAAGCCGCCTTTAACTCCGCTCGAGGAACCTTTAACTTGTTGTGAATCAATGCCTTAGAGGTAACCAAGGCGACTTTGATTCCATCCGGAGTTTCAACTCGCAGATATGCTACTATACCTATTCCCATGTCGCTGGCGTCTCCAAACACATGGAGTTGATAAGAATACGTAGGAAGAACATGGCCAAAATATGCACGGGAAATTATAAAGTTCTCGATGGCAGGTAGAGAATCTTCCCATTTCATCCATTTCTTTAACAATTCTCCCTTAAGCGGATCGTCCCATGAGTGGTTTTCAAGCCACATTTGTTGTACTAAACTCCGAGCAATCAATATAACTGGGCTAATAAATCCCAATGGGTCGAAATAAGTGCTCAGGATACTTAAACAAATCCGTTTGGTCCGAACTGGATTATCTCGCTGTTTTAACTGAAAAAACAGGATGTCTCTTTCAGTGTCCCACTTCAAGCCAAGCGTCTTGGTTTCAAGAAGATCGTCCTTTATTAAGTCTAGGTCTTTCGCTCCTCGGTCTGCTACCGGTATCGCTTCCAGAAACTCACGGGAGTTGCTGGTGAATTTCGTCAGTCGAAATCCACCTCTTTTCAAACACTCTACCGTTCCTTTTGCGACATCTATGGCTTCTTCTACTGATGGAAGGGACCTTAAATTGTCGTCCATGTATATATTCCGTTTGATGTTGTCTATCACCTCCTTTGAGAAGGAGTCTCGGTTGTCATTCGCAGTGGTTCGCACCACGGAGCAGGCGTTGGAAGGGCTTGATATGATTCCAAAAGCCTGGATGGTCATCCAGTACTCTACCGGTTTCTGATTGAGGTCTCCTTCCGGCCACCACAGAAATCTCAGGCTGTCTCTATCTCTATCCAGCGCCTTGACTTGTAAGAACATTCCTTCTATATCGGAGGCGAACGCGATGGAATATTGTCTTAATCTTAAAAGTATTCCCAACAAAGATTGGAGTAAGTTGGGTCCTGGTAACAACTCGGAATTGAGGGATTGGCCCATATATAGGGCGGAGCCATCGAATACGACTCGTACTTCGTGGGGTTTACCGGGTTTGGGAACGTAATGATGTGTTAAGTAATACGTTCTCTCAGTCACTGGTGTTCCTTGCGGTACTCGCTCCGCGTATCCCTTTGTTATAAATTTCTTCAGCTGAGTTTGGTACATTTCTTTCGCTGAAGCGTTAGCTGTAAGGCGTCGATGTAATTGAGCGATTCTTTTCTCTGCCAAGGGTCTGTTATTTATAAATCTAGGTTCTCGTTTTCGAAATGGTAGGCCGATTTCATATCTACCTTGGTCCTTTAAAAAACGTGTAGTTGTTTCCTGGATTTGCTTGGCTCTTTCTTCTTCTATCGATAGAGCCTTATCATATGAATTGGGCTCTACCAGTTCCTGAGTAAAGAATCGTACGGCTAGTTCGTCCCGAGTTCTAGCGTTGTAGCGCTCTATCTCATCGTTTAGTTCGTCATTGTAAGCGATGGGTTCCGATGGGCGAATCAGTTGACATAGGTTCACCTGGTTTTCTGTAAGTAGGTCGATTGTGTTCTCTTCATCGAAGAGTTGGTAGATGTCGTCATTATCTGAGGAGTATGGTGTTCCCTCAGTTAGTTCGTCCACCTCACTGCTCTCCACTTCCCAATCATTTACTTGGTATATTTGTTCTTGTGGCATTCTCTCTTCGAGAGTCCTGCGGGAAGGGCCAGTAAAGTACCAACCTACTCTAGTTCTTACCGCATAGGTTTGCAGTGGCTGTGGTTGAGCAGGCCGTTTCTCCAATGTTTCGAGCGCCTCATGCGCGTTTTGGCCGATGAGTATTTGCACTCCAGGATAATCTGTCTGGAATCGAGGTATCTTAAGATGTTGGATGCTCTCATCCTCGTCCCAATTATAAAGGTCTGCTTGAGTAGTAGCAAAGTTCTTTATAGCTACTATTTTTACCGACCTTATACCTTGTGCTCCTAACTTATCCTGGGGGGTGGACAACACACCTACATAGTAATCTGCCGTTAGGGTAGATTTCCAAACCTGCATAATTCCTGACATATTCAATTTAGTCCGGAATTTGGGTTGTCCAGCAAAGATATCTTCGGCTAATTCTTGATCGATGAATGTTCCTGTGCTGCCGGAGTCAAGGAGTGCGTTCACTATGTAACTGTGGTTAGGACCGTGAACTCTTACCTGCACTACAGGAAATTCTCTGATTCCTACGTTGGAAGTTGGAGCTTTCCAAGATGGTTGTTTGGCAAAAGTAGTTGGGGGAAACTCATTGTTGTTGTCCTTTTCATAAGTAAGTGCTCGATACACTGCGGTATTGATTAGATAACAGGATTCGTTGGCGTCGGAGAATTCGTCAGTATAGAATCCTTCCATCTCAGATTCTTGATCAGTGTCGTTTACATCACTGAATTGGACATGTAGTTCGGGCTCACTTACCTGACTCAGTTTGTCTCGTTCGAACTCACTGTGTAACAAGATGTGATGTTTCGCGCCACACTTTGCACACTTTATGTCGGAGTAACAGGTTCGCCGTTGGTGTCCTGGTCTGAGGCGATTATAGCATAACCGCTTATCCCATACGACTGCACGTCTGTCTACAAGGGATTTCTTTAGAAATTCAGCACACGCACTCAAACGGTGGGTCCCGTCGCACAGCGCACAGTTAGGTTTTATGTTACTCACTTTACCTTGGGTAACTTGATGCACTCTCGTTTTTTCTTCGGGTTTTCTTCGGTGCATTCTGTTAGGAGACTGAGGAGGGGTCTTGGCAACCTGTTCTCTCCTATCGTTGTTTCGAGCCTTGTATTTACTTACGTCTTTTGAGGTTTTGTCAACGTAGTAAATCGATCGGTGTCTTTCCCGCTGTCCTCTTCTTGAGAAGCTTGGCTTTCGCCGTCGTCAGTGTAACACACCGGTGTTACTCTTCTCCTAGAAGCGGGTTTCTCACTTACCTTATTTTCCGATGTTTTCTCTCTGGACTGCTTGATGAGTTGTAGTTTTACTTCACCATCTAAGAAGGACATGAGATCAGCCATGGTAGGACTTCGTCGTTGTTGTTCATTCATGTACAACACTTTCTTGTCCCAGCGTGTACATACTCCACCCTTTGGTAAAGTAGAGACTACGGCTCCAATAACCATGGAACTCTGATATTCATGAGACTTACCTAACCAGTCCAATTGTCTACAGATTTCCTGAATCTCATCGGAAAACTCTATAATCCCGCTACTAAGGAAGTGTCGGGGGGCTACTAATTTTGCATACAAATACTTAGCTATGTTATCCTTGTTACCATACCTGATGTTTAATGTATCCCATACTTGTCTTAATCCTTCTGGATGTCCAATAAACTTTAACGCCATTAACCTGGGAGGTCCTTCCAAGCACTTGATGAGGAACCTAAGTTTCTCTCCGTTAGATAGTACAGAGTTTTGTATGCTATCTTTGTAATATTCGTTGAAAGGTAACCATTTCATCTCATCTCCATTGAATTTGACGATCTCTCCCACTTTGACCGCTTGGCGGGCTTCTGTTCTAGCCATCTGACGCATAAAGCTTTCTTGGGCCATCGTGTTATTTAATATCGAATTATCGGTATATAAATTTCTCGGATCATTATCAGGTCTATAGGGAATATCATTAACAACAGGTCTATAATCACCCTTAATAGGGTTTGCTATAGGAGTTTCTACTTCACTAGCAGTATAGATGCGTGTAGGCTCCACACCTTGCGCATGTAATACTTCAGACCTAACAGGTTGACACAATTTTACAGGGGGTATTGGTATCCCTTTTTGGATATTGACTAATTTGTCGCGTTCTAGCGCGATACTTTGCTGCACTTCTTGCAATTCGGCCCTACCTTCCCTTACTGTTCCCTTAACCCTATTAGTACCGGGCTATAAAATGTTGTACAAATACCGGGGAGGGGTCATATTGACCCCCCCCCCTCTAAAATCTACAAATATTTACGAAAACGTCTGATTTTTTGTTTGTACGTAGGTATCACTTGTCTGGATCCGACCGAAAAAAAAAATTTTCGAAAAAATGTACTGGGGTGGTTATATTGCAGCACCAAAATTACAAGTAGTGCAGAATTTTCACCAAATTTGAAAGTTACATTTTCGGCTAATTATTTTTCAATACAGGTTTTCTGGGGTGCAAAATACATTGGAAAATATTAAAAAATGATATGATTACTATAAATGGCTGTTTAGTCCTCTCTGCGTAGGAAAAAAATGAAAAAAACAAGTAACCAGCACTTTTCAGTTAGAACACAAAATTTGTAATTCACTTATACGATGCTATAAATTCACATTTTCAGGTTTTTGAGGGCGCTGATTCTAATGGAATACATTTCTAATATGCCAGATCATTGCTACTTGTATTTTTCGGCGTAATTTGGCAAATTTTGGTGCTAGCACCAAATTTCGTACCCATCACCAAAAAGTACAAGTTTGCGATGTCCAGTGCTGTTTTTATTGATTCCATCGGATTCAGGACCCTCATAAACCCGTATAACGCAAGAAACAAGGTGATACTATCTACTTATCAATTTGCCTATTTTCCAAAATTTGGTGCTGGCACAACAATTTTCACCCACCGGCGAAAAATACAAGTTTGAGAACTCTTATGAAATTTTTACTGATTCCATTGAATTCAGAACCATCACAAACCCGTATAACGCAAGAAACAATGTGACACAATCAATTGATATATTTGATGGTTTTCAAAATTTGGTGCTAGCACCAAATTTTGCACCCACATCCGAAAAATACAAGTTAGAGATGTCTAGATCGATAATTATATTTTCCATTGAATTCAGAACAGCCATAAACCTCTAAAACGCAAGAAATAAATTGTCACAAGCAATTTTATCTATTGAATGGATTTTCAAAATTTCGTGCTAGCACCAAAATTTGCACACAGCACCGAAAAATACAAGTTTGATACGCTTGGTGCAACTCGTATATATTTCATCGAATCCAGAAACAAAAAAAACCCCAATTGCGTAAAAAACAAGTTTCAAACGATCAATTTACAAAATTGACTTATTTCGAAATTTGGTGCTGGCACCAAAATTTGGCACCCGCCGAAAAAAACAAGTTTGAAATTTCTAAATCAATTTATATGAATTCCATCAAATTTCTAACACCAAAAAACCGGTGTAAATCAAAAATAGAGATGTTACAATTCATATTTAATGAAATGTAATTTTCAAAAAACGTCTCAAAAAAAGTGCTAAAAGTAGGGTTAAAAAATGGTGCTATAACTCGAAAAGTACCCAATATTTTTGAAAACGGTTTTCACTACTAGGAAGACAATAGATTTTTAGGAAAAGTCATAAAATTTCAGATTCCCAACTGCCTTTGTTTCAGAATTATAATAAAAAAACCACGGGGGGGGTCATATTGACCCCCCCCCCGGGTTTAATAGGGTTAAATTGAAAGATAAATGTTAGTCACGTAATGAGAGTATCTCCTGGCGTTAGTTATTGAATTCGAATCTGCTAATTTAATATTGCTACTGCTAAATTAATATCAAAATGTATTTTACTCATCATTTCAATAAATACATACTTACATAATTTTAATATCTTTTGTGATTACACACGTTTATATTACTTTGATTTTATTTGGACCATTTGAGGTCTGGAATATTGAAGAATTGAAAATCTCGCCTCATTGTTAAATAAACAATTAATGGAAAGGAGCAGGTCACAATGGCTCGTTATTCTAACAATACAAAAATTTAATTTAATAGAACAGGTAACAACAGTTCAGCTGTTATTTACCCAGGATTTTCCCCTGGAGGAGAGGAATTAATTTTGATTGCATCGAAAGTCCCCCTAGCTAGCTGTCATGGTTAGAAACTCTGTGACAAGGTTTCATTTCCTTAGACTTAATTAAATATTACAAACCTATATAAAGTGTCCATATAGGGTAATTTATTTATCAACACTAAATGGCCAGTGTTATACAGTAGTTCCGGGCATACAGAGAAATCAAATTTACATTGATCTGGCCATAATGGCGAATTTCCACATGATATTGACTACGGATTTATGGCCACAGTGGCCATGGCAGAGAAGATATCACATTAAAAGATGCAAGCCCACAACTAAAGTGATTTCTTACATTTATTTAATCTGTATGGGTACAGGCAGCTAGCTATAATAATAGTTCTCATCGGAAATTTGTATTTTTTTTAGATAATACAATGTAGAGATGTTATATACTAGTCTTGTTTGGATTTACAGTAATTTTGAGAGTTAAATGAATTCAAAGTTACATTTGAAGAATAATTTAGAAGTTAATGAGATCATCATGCTAACAATTTTATTGTGAGTACCCGAAGCTACAGTATGTTAGTCACGTAATGAGAGTAGGCCTATCTCCTGACTTTTAGTTATTGAATTGGGGATCTGCTTGTTTGGGGTATGATTACAATAATGAAAAAAAATACTGTTGGTAAAGTAACGGCAATTATTGTTTATGGTTAGAAACGCTGTTACAAAGTTTCAATTCCTTAGACTAAATTACATATCCCAAATCTATATAAAGTGTCCATATATAGGGTAAATTTAACTCAACACTACTTAATGAACAGTGTTTTGTAGTTCCAGGCATACCGAGATATCAAAATTTATTTGATATGGCCGTATAGTGGCGACCGACCGACCGACCGACCGACCGACCGACCGACCGACCGACCGACCGACCGACCGACCGACCGACCGACCGACCGACCGACCGACCGACCGACCGACCGACCGACCGACCGACCGACCGACCGACCGACCGACCGACCGACCGACCGACCGACCGACCGACCGACCGACCGACCGACCGACCGACCGACCGACCGACCGACCGACCGACCGACCGACCGACCGACCGACCGACCGACCGACCGACCGACCGACCGACCGACCGACCGACCGACCGACCGACCGACCGACCGACCGACCGACCGACCGACCGACCGACCGACCGACCGACCGACCGACCGACCGACCGACCGACCGACCGACCGACCGACCGACCGACCGACCGACCGACCGACCGACCGACCGACCGACCGACCGACCGACCGACCGACCGACCGACCGACCGACCGACCGACCGACCGACCGACCGACCGACCGACCGACCGACCGACCGACCGACCGACCGACCGACCGACCGACCGACCGACCGACCGACCGACCGACCGACCGACCGACCGACCGACCGACCGACCGACCGACCGACCGACCGACCGACCGACCGACCGACCGACCGACCGACCGACCGACCGACCGACCGACCGACCGACCGACCGACCGACCGACCGACCGACCGACCGACCGACCGACCGACCGACCGACCGACCGACCGACCGACCGACCGACCGACCGACCGACCGACCGACCGACCGACCGACCGACCGACCGACCGACCGACCGACCGACCGACCGACCGACCGACCGACCGACCGACCGACCGACCGACCGACCGACCGACCGACCGACCGACCGACCGACCGACCGACCGACCGACCGACCGACCGACCGACCGACCGACCGACCGACCGACCGACCGACCGACCGACCGACCGACCGACCGACCGACCGACCGACCGACCGACCGACCGACCGACCGACCGACCGACCGACCGACCTTAAATACAGATTTAAATACAGACCTTAAATACAGACAGATTAAATATACAGTATGTAAGAAATCACTTTAGTTGTGGGCTTTCATCTTTTATGGTGATATCTTCTGTGCCATTTCTCTGTATGGCCACTGTGGCCATAAATGCGTAGTCAATATCATGTGGAAATTCGCCATTATGGCCAGATCAATGTAAATTTGATTTCTCAGTATGCCTGGAACTACTGTACACTGGCCATTTAGTGTTGATTAATAAATTACCCTATATGGACACTTTATGTAGGTTTGTGATATATAATTTAGTCTAAGGAATTGAAACTTTGTCATAGCGTTTCTAACCATGACGGATAGCTAGGGGGATTTACGATGCAATCAAAATTAATCCCTCTCCAGGTACTTTGCTGTACTTTGCAGTTAAGCCCAATGCAATGTGAAGAATACAGGTTTTCACTAAAAATGCAGGTTACAGAAGGGCTGAATCTAACCAAAACAATAAACGATTTAGTATCTGTAGAGGTTATATTCTTCATATATACAATTCCAATAAAATTTCGACCGAAAGTAAAAACCTGGTATTCTTCACACGGCAAAAAAACAGCTGATTACTCGAAAAAATGAAACTGTAACATGTTCTACTGACTTTAGTTTATTATTTTGGTTAGAATAACGTGATGACGAATAATGAATGATCAATGATGAATAATTAAAAGCGTCATCTCATCGCTTTTTACTCTATACCAAAAGGGACATTTTTCCAGCTATAAGAATACTTATTTCCCTGATTTATGTGTTTTCACTGTATGGAAACTGTGACCTTTGAGACTTACCCAATTCCGTCGAAATTTGCCACTATGGCCATATCAAATAAAGTTTGATATCTCGGTATGCCTGTGTGCCTGGAACTACATACTGTATAATACTGGCCATTTAGTGTTGATATAAAGTTACCCTATATGGACACTTTATATAGATTTGAGATATATCATTTCGCGTTAGTCTATTTAAACGTTTGTAACATTATTTTTTCATTTGTAATCATATCCGAATTCATACCCCAAACAAGTAGTTTCCCAATTCAATAACTAACGTCATGTAAAGTACACCAAACTTTCTGCTGTTATATTTCACTTCGCAGTTTTCCCCATGTGAAGAATACTACGTAGGCCACTACCCGGCAGCACCACCACCACCCCCCCCCCCCCCCCCCCCCCCCCTTATCACAATTTCGTTAATAATGTAGTACGCCCTAAGACATATTTTGCTGGGTTAAATTGTTTTTGATTTTGAAATAGGATATTTTGAAGAGAATAATTTTGTCATTCTAAATATGTTACGTTTGGCTACTGGTATGAAAGTTATCATATTAAATCTTTATCTTGAAAACAGGTGTTTTCAAAGCAATATAATTGAAGTTCATCATTGTCTTAATGGAATATTAGATTTCTGTTGTATTGTTGTAATATTCATCCGCGTTAATGCAGTAGTACCATGGCCATGGTAGTACAGTAAATGCAGTGCTGCAAACTTGTTCTCTCTTACCGGTAGTCTGAATGAAAGTCGTAGGCCTAACAGCCTAAAGCTGTAAAGCATTTCAGCATTTAGCCCTTAACTTCACATTTGCGCATTTCCTAAATGCATTTCCTTTAGGCCTACATAATTAACCTTGGCGCTTGGCATAATGTTCTCCGTGGTGAAGTTTATTGTCGATAATAGTCTATTAACAGTCCCGACCCGTTGGTTGTCGACTGATAATGAGGTGGATGGAAATGGCGAAACGGTACGGGTAACTTACTGCCCTTACCCTTCAAACATCCAGAGATTATCTAATGAAAAGTTTAAAAAACTTAGGAAACAATCAATGTTGGAACCATCTGATATGCTGGACTGGGAACATTACGATGTTTTTATTATCGATCAAAAAGGTAAGCCTCTAGCTGTCTAGCTCTACTGAATAATTACCGGTACATGTCTGCCTGTACAGGTGACAGGTAGGGTAGCCTGGCAGACCTTTACCTACCGGCAGATATTTTTAGTAAAACACTGTAAAAAGTACCGGTCTGCCGGTAGCCCTAAAGTAAAGTGAAGTAAATTTTCTTCGGCCGTTAGGCCGGGGGCGGGTTTACACACAAAGTCTGACGACTTATTTCCAGTGCGGTCCCCCCAGAACTTTACTCCCCAGAGGAAACTGCAGTACCTGTACCCATTTAGCTACCAATTAAGGATGAAAGGCTCAGATGCGCCCTGGCTAGTCCCCTTTAAAGCATTCGTGCCGAAACGAAAACTGCCCTTGCCCATGTGGCATGTGGGGGGGGGGGGGGGGGGGGGGGATTGAACCCGCGACCTACAGAGAGATGTGAATTCAATGCAAATGCAACCACTACACCAAGGTATTTAACTGTTACCAGTTTTACCACTACACCAAGTGGGACCGGGTTGACGACCTACTACAGTACTATGCTTTACTTTAGATAACGGTACCATGAGTTTAATTTATATTACAGATTCGTTCAACCTGGCGGAGGAACAATTGATTAGAGCCAAGGATTGCTTTACACCTTCGAAAAAAAGAGCAGTTGTTCCCGTTCAAAGGTAAGAACTATGATGTAAAGGCATGAGCATCATATTGGCTGGTTAAAATATATCTCCTTATGTGAATGAGTGAGTCTACAATACCGGTAGTAGGTTAGGGCGATGTAATACTGGTCTCATTGTTAGGTTTAGGTGGTCATTGAATTAAAGATAGGGTCAACTGGGGGAATTTGGGACATAAAACATTTTAGAAAAATATGTGAAAAATGTACAGGGTAAAATGTGTAGGGTGTAAAATGTACTAGTTGCTAGTTTTGTATATTGGGTGATTTCAAAGCGCATCAGTGATCAGTATGCTACAACAGGTAGCCTACTGATACAGACAGACAAAAAACTGAAAATAGTAAAGCACAAACAGTTGCGTGTACCAGTGTGGGCAGTCTAAAATGCTTTTTTTTTACTATTTTCAGTTTTCAGAGGTACCGGTATAGCTAACATCTGAACAGTCAGTGTTCGGCTGTTGCAGTCTTTGTATCCTTTATTTATTTATTAGTCATACTATTTTTTTACAATCACAATATTTATTTTTTAAACCTATAGCCTATATGATGTCCCAAATTACGCCTAACGTATAGGAAGCTAAATTTTTTCATGGATGTATGGCTATTATTATATATTATTATTATTATGTTATTATTAATTATTATATATTTTTCTTATTTATATGATAATATGTACAGATCTGATATAGGCCTACCGGTATTTAAGAGAACTGTACGCCCTGAAATTCAGTGAATTGCGTCCTGCAATGAACTTTATATATTTGCAGGGGTTCATTCGTTTATTCGTCCGGGCGAATAGATACACCGGTTAATACAATTCAAAATCGAAATACTCTTATTGAGTTGGGGCTAGATCTCGATCGAGGTGAGTCAGGTGAATTTTGTTACCGGTACCAGCATTTTTAGTCAAATACCTAACCCTATGTAAGCATTGAGCATTTTTGCATGACAGTTTTAATTAGGATTGGGGGCTGACTAACCATGCCCAAAATAATGAACCAATAATACTCTAGCTCCCCCCCCCCCCCCCCCCCCTAGCCTGTTCAAATTCACTGTACAAACTCATAAATTAATAATATTTTAGTAATTCTGTATTGCTGTATTAATTGTATACTTGTATACGTAACTGTACGGTCTGGTCTGGTGTAGCATTTTTCGGCACCTGAAACATGACTGTTCCTTAATTTTTAGTTTCATTAGCTCAACACCAATTAATTTATTACAGATAACAGCGTCGCACCACCTAACTTAGAAGAACCAGAAAGTTTATTGGATGAAGTTGATGGAAGTTCAGAAATACCACCTGACTTAGAAGAACTAGAAAGTTTATTGGATGAAGATGATGGAAGTTCAGAAAAACATGGAGGTACCGGTATTTAAACTTTTTAAAATAGACTATCGGGTAGACAGACAGACAGCCAAGCCATATATCGAGAAGTAAAATATAATCTTGCTTAGAGTCCGTTCAAATGTCGATGGTGTTTTTCTAAGTGTCACAAACGCCAGTTTCATAACAAAGGGCACATTCCATCCTTCCTTACTGTGATTGTATATTTTGTTGTCCTATATTTTAACGCAGATCCATCGGTTAACGCTTCTGCATCGTGGCATGATGTTCCACAACCAACTACACTGCCGAACGCAGGCATTGCCATGCAACAGATGGCCAACAATGACACATGTTACCAGGGTGTCGGTGATATTTTTCAGGAGCTTGATGCGGCCACGACACAGGAGGAGTTTGATGCGGCCACGACACAGGAGGAGTTTGATGCGGCCACGACACAGGAGGAGTTTGATGCGGCTACGACCCAGCAGAATGGTTGGTATCATATCTGTTAGCGGCGTAGATTAGACCCCAGAATCTACCCCCTCAGTTTGTTGGTAATATATAATTTAGCTTACTAGTTATACTACATTTATTATTTACTATTTCTGGCGTAGTTGGTCTTTTCCTAAATGCGGCCCTGCCTATACCCCACCCCCGGGCGGGGTGGGTGGGGTATAACTTATTCGCGTAAATACAGTAAGATACATGTTTGTGGGGCTTTCGCGCAGCACGAGACTCAGTTAACCTGAGAAGCTGTAATCTATAGTACTTGCAACCAATCCACTTCTCAGCTGAGCTTCTATATACAGTAAGTATGTAAACATCAACCGGGCCAGCATACACCTGCCTCTCTTATGAATGCAATTAGTGGATGGAGGGACAATTTGTAAATTTCCCGCCCAGGTACGGCGTCTAGACGAAGTGGATATTTAGCGCCTCCTAGTGACGGACCGTGAAATTGTGGGAAGCTATAAACTCTATGTACTCATTGAATTACGAATATTCCATACGTCAATCTGTGAAAGTTTCATCAAAATTGATGCAATGCTAAAGTTATTAAACCTAGACGAAGTGATGCGGTACCGCTAGAATACCTACCGGTACCGACTGACAGACTGTCTGATTTTTGACCAAACCTCATATTCTTTCTAAACTTTTGACGTACTACATACAGTACATACAAAGTTTGGTTTAATATCATCAAGGAATTACAAAGTTATTAGTGATCAAAAGTTAGACGTGTGACGACTACGACAGACAACTCGTTAATGGTACCCATATGCTAAGGCTTCGCTCACTTCGTGGCTCGACAATACAGTCCCAGTCAGTTATATATTGAGTTGATTATACATTAACTTAGTTCAGATAAGCCCTCCAGTATTCAAATTATTTATACTTCATTATATAATTTGTTTTTTTCTCCGTAGATTGCATTGATACCAATGGAGATTGTGATGATGTTTCCATGCCACAAAAATCAAAAGACTCTCATATACCTAGAATCTGTAAACTCTGTCACAAAGAAACGCTTCGAATTAATGATCATCTACGCAATCGACACCAAATACAACATGCCGGGGTTTTAAGCCGGCTGTCTCTGGAGAGTAAAGAACTATATTTTAAGAAATCTGGTGTGATAAGATTATATAAAAGTGGTAAAAAGAAACCGAATCGTCGAATATCGCGGTGCTTAATTTGCAATAAATGTTTTTATAAGATTGGTGACCATCTGACTTGTAAACACAATCTTCTACCCGGAGATCCAGAGCGTGAACGAATGTTACATGATCCAAGTCGTTATATACTACCTGCTATTGACGCTGGTGAACCAGGTGAACCTCCTATGATGGATCAATTTATGGATTATTTGAAAGCAGATTATAATGAAGAATCATTAAAAGAAAGAGAGAGGGATATCTTAATGATAGCTTCGAGTGTGAGAACATTCTTTAAACATATGGGTGATAATAAAGAGAACTACATACTAAGGTTCGATGAGATAAGTGATCCACAAAAATTACATAATGCATACTGTCAAGTAGCTTCTGAGAAAATTCGTGGTGGTGGCACCCGGTCTGCCAATACACTGAAAGCCGTACTAAGGAGACTTCAGAGATACTTTGAATTTCTTGTCTTAAATGATGTTAGCGGGGCCGTGAAAGGCCTGACAGTGACAAAAGATTTACAACGGCGACAGAAGTCCGATGTTAGAAAGCACGCCTATACAGTTCGCCAAAGGGCTACGGAAACCATGCCTACAGCTGAGGAGATAAATAAGTTTCAGACGTCTTCATATATTGATAAAATTCGCGACAATATTACAAGGTTACCTGACGTTGATGACAAAGACGAACTGACAGAAATGCAAACGTATCTTATAAGTCTAATAATATACGACCTGGGATTGCGAGAGTGTGTTGTAAAGAACTTAAAAGTGAAACATTTCAAGGAGGGTTTTGTAACCACAGATATCAGCGGTAATAATGTGTTTATTTTTCAAGTACCAAATCACAAGACCTCAGGATTTTATGGACCACAGAAAATTATCATTAGCTATAAGGATTACGTTTTATTAAAGAAATGGGTTTATATCGGTCGCACATTATACACTTCTCGTACGTTGTCTTCTGATTCAAGTTTCGTATTTGTGACACGTAATGGAGAGCAACTTAACAACACCAGCATCCCACTTAATAACCTGTGGCAAAAACTCGTCCCAGGTTCCAAGTCGAAGGCAGGATCGACTAGTTTTCGGCACGCCAAGAGTTTTTTCAACCAAAGACTACCAGGAGAAGTCCATGAAAAAGAAAACGCTGCTCACTCAATGGGTCATTCTAGGGAAACACAATTACGGATATATGAGGCTGTTCAGTCAACCAGTGAGGCTTTATCAGCACGTGATAGACATCAAAGGGCATTCAACTTTGCTCTTTCACATCCTGGTTCTACTGCTCCAGACACCAATGCTATAGGACCAGATTCCAATGCTACAGGACCAGATTCCAATGCTACAGGACCAGATTCCAATGCTACAGGACCAGATTCCAATGCTACAGGACCAGATTCCAATGCT
>JAUCBJ010007886.1:0-73756 GCA_032718475.1 Nemertoderma westbladi
TTACTCTTTTTATTTTCTTTCTCAAAAAATCTATGGTGCGCGCCGCCATGCGCCCGTATTGGGGATCCGCGCCTGTACCGGTACTTCACCATGTGTGAATACTGGTGGCTCTGGTAGGACGAAATATGATTCTAATTTTATATTTGATAAAAGTATATTTTCAATTGGTACAGTATATTAATTATGTTTACAAAATTGTGGTTTAACCCTATTAAACCCGGGGGGGGGGGGGGGGGGGGTCAATATGACCCCCCCCCCCGTGGTTTTTTTTATTATAATTCTGAAACAAACGCAGACAAACATTGGGTACTTTTCGAGTTATAGCACCATTTTTTAACCCTACTTTTGGCACTTTTTTTGAGACGTTTTTTGAAAATTACATTTCATTAAATATGAATTGTAACATCTCTATTTTTGATTTACACCGGTTTTTTGGTGTTAGAAATTTGATGGAATTCATATAAATTGATTTAGAAATTTCAAACTTGTTTTTTTCGGTGGGTGCCAAATTTTGGTGCCAGCACCAAATTTTGAAATAAGTCAATTTTGTAAATTGATCGTTTCAAACTTGTTTTTTACGCAATTGGGGTTTTTGGGTTTCTGGATTCGATGAAATATATACGAGTTGCACCAAGCGTATCAAACTTGTATTTTTCGGTGCTGTGTGCAAATTTTGGTGCTAGCACGAAATTTTGAAAATCCATTCAATAGATAAAATTGCTTGTGACAATTTATTTCTTGCGTTTTAGAGGTTTATGGCTGTTCTGAATTCAATGGAAAATATAATTATCGAACTAGACATCTCAAACTTGTATTTTTCGGATGTGGTGCAAAATGTGGTGCTAGCACCAAATTTTGAAAACCATCAAATATATCAATTGATTATGTCACCTTGTTTCTTGCGTTATACGGGTTTGTAATGGTTCTGAATTCAATGGAATCAGTAAAAATTTCATAAGAGTTCTCAAACTTGTATTTTTCGCCGGTGTGTGAAAATTGTTGTGCCATCACCAAATTTTGGAAAATATGCAAATTGATAAGTAGATAGTATCACCTTGTTTCTTGCGTTATACGGGTTTATGAGGGTCCTGAATCCGATGGAATCAATAAAAACAGCACTGGACATCGCAAACGTATACTTTTTGGTGATGGGTACGAAATTTGGTGATAGCACCAAAATTTGCCAAATTACGCCGAAAAATACAAGTAGCAATGATCTAGCATATTAGAAATGTATTCCATTAGAATCAGCGCCCTCGAAAACCTGAAAATGTGAATTTATAGCATCGTATAAGTGAATTAAAAATTTTGTGTTCTAACTGAAAAGTGCTGGTTACTTGTTTTTTTTCATTTTTTTCCTACGCAGAGAGGACTAAACAGCCATTTATAGTAATCATATCATTTTTTAATATTTTCCAATGTATTTTGCACCCCAGAAAACCTGTATTGAAAAATAATTAGCCGAAAATGTAACTTTCAAATTTGGTGAAAATTGTGCACTACTTGTAATTTTGGTGCTGCAATATAACCACCCCAGTACATTTGTTCGAAAAATTTTTTCTTTGGTCGGATCCAGACAAGTGATACCTACGTACAAACAAAAAATCAGACGTTTTCGTAAATATTTGTAGATTTTAGAGGGGGGGGGGGGGGGGGGGGGGGGGGGTCAATATGACCCCCCCCCCGGTATTTGTACAACATTTTATAGCCCGGTACTAATAGGGTTAAAGTGTGATCTTTATTGCTTTGTAATTAAAACAACATCCTGCTGTCGGGTTTCGAATTCTGTGATAAATACTGAAGAACATTTAATTAGTTTGAATATCTTTTGTTGATTCTTTCCTTATCCGGTTGTTGCTATGGTTTCTTTTCTGCAGTTAGCCTTTTATTCCATCCGAAACTTCCTCCATTGGCATGTATTTTTCCTTCCAACTGACTAGCTGTGAAAAAAAATAATTATAGTAATACAGTAGTACACTGCAGTAGTGCAAACTGTGCAAGCAACAACTATATGGTTCATGCTACTATACAGTACATTAAGGCAATAGTGTAAAGCGCAAATATCTTAAACTTCATGATTTGAAAAAAACTTCTAAAAACAACTTACGTTTCGATTTAATCCATAATCATTATCAAAGCACTAAGATAAATACCTAGAAATTAGTGAAAGACAGTACTAAATACAGTATGCATATACAATAAGTAGGCCTACAGTAGTAGTAGGCCAAGTAGGCCTAATAAGGCTAGTGAAGATTGCAATAACAATACAAAGAAATTGAATAAATAATGCGTGTGGTGTATGTAAAAAAAGATAACATGTCTCTTTCTTTTTTGATAACTCTTTCAATAATCCTTCTAAGTGTGGGAATGGGCTCCATGATCCCATTCTGATTTACTCGTAGCGATCCCTGATGCGATTTAATAGGATTTTAATGTCATCAACCTGCAGTTTGATAAGCTGTTATATATTATCAAAGTATTTCTTGTTCAGGGACCTAGATATGCAGCCATAACTGCTTTCTTGGCCGCTGTAGTCCGGTTTAGCCTGGATGCTCCCAGTGCCTTAGTGAGATCCTCTCGGCACTTCCTAATTCTGTGGTCTGTCCATGGTGCCTTATTTATGTTTCACAGCCCTCACAGTTATCTATTGCCTCTGATGCAAGGGCCTCATACAGTTCCTGTAGCTCAGATCTAGTGTGAAGCTGAATTTCACACAGGGCTCTAATAGAGACACAGGTTTGCAATAGAGAGGAACAAGCATGCCGTGGCAAGGTAGATTTCTAAGTTATCCTAGCGTGGAGACTAAGTCTTACATAAGACGATGATGCGATTGGAGATTTCGTCGATTTTATCCAATGCTGCATGGTGCAGTTGGATTCATCAATAGGCCAATTTCTCCATTGCCACTATCATCTGTTGATGCGAGGGCGAGTCGCCAACGAACCCCATGCCCTTAGTCAGAATCTCATCAGTCTGTCCAGTCTGGATTCAGTGGTCTTGAATACACACTGCGCTAAGGCAAAGCTTATCTGCCATTGATAGTCAGTTCGCCTTGTCGCATTGGTGTTAGGGTATTAACTAACGCTTGTTAGGTTGGTTGGGGTGGAATATGAGAGTAGCCTCCTAATCCAGAATTCCTCTCTCCGTCGCAATGTGATCTCCCTTGTAACCCATGGTTTGGGCAAGAAAGGTCATCAGGAACGCGACTCCTAGAATTGTTGGCCTGTCTCTCTCTAGTGTGGTGTAAGACAGGCTGCCGGTCAGGAGATAACTGACGCCTATGAGGCTATTTATGTCTGGTTATTCCACTGGTCACTATTGGCCGGACCTCCGCATTATTGATGCAATCCGTAGTGGGGGTTGCCGGTGCCTTTTTGTTGAGTCAGATTGGGGGGCAAATACGTCACCTTGGTTTGCCATTCCAGTGTCGCAGTAGAGGGGGCCCATCACCCACACATACTCTGAAGCACATTGAAACACTGAAACCCACCATTTATTTGGCTCATCTGCTGGGCCTTGCCCTGCAGCCAAGTGCAGGTCGCAGTGGACCGCACTCAAATTGCAAATGAGTGCGCTCTACTCCTGAACTTGAACTTTGACCTGAACTTGACTTGAACCTTAACTGGACTGCGCATGCAAGTACAGTACATACAGTATAGTTGTTTAATATAGCGCGACGTGCAATCTACTGTAGTAATAATTAATATTGTCATAATAGTGGGCGGAAAATTTAAATGAATCATAAACTTAGGTGCTACATTAAATTGCACACGAACTTAAAGTTAACTTGATTATTTATTATAACACCGAACCGAGACTGCCTTAGTATTGTAGAGGTATAATAATTATCGTACTATACCTATTGAATTAAGATCATCCATGACTTTGGAATAACTTCCATGGAATTTCCCCCATCTAGAAGGATTTCCAGGATGTGATAATCCATGAGTTAGTCTTCGACCATGGCCGTTCTGTGGTCTGAATCTACTTGGCATACTGAAGGCGTCTGTTATAATGACTGTCGTGCATAATATTGCTAACATCTTCATTAAGTCACCCATAATATCTGAAAGTAAAAGCAAGATGACACGGAATTATTGTAATGTAGATTAATTGTGTGATACGTAAAGTTTAATTTGTGACCAAGTAACTTAGATTGAGTTCTTTGATATTATTTCCGACTGATTTTCTTATGCTAATTTTAATTTATCAGTCCATAGGTTACTGTATAAGTTTGGTAAGTTGGGAAAATTTGCTGAAACTTATTACTGCAACTTGTTTCCGAAACTTGTTTCTGCAAATTGTTACCGAAATTTGTTTCTGCCACTATTTTATTTACATCATACTATTTATATAATAATAAGATATAGTTAATCAATTTAATTAGAACTAGAATCGGTTCAAGTCAGTAAGTTAATTTTCCTCTAATCAACGTCTTCCATCCAGCTGAACCATCGAATTGATTCAATCTAGACTTCCCTGCTCCTTTGTTCCCCCAAAGTTTCGATATTTTTTTTTCCTTTTCTTCCCTTTCTTCCACTTTCCTCTACAACTTCTAGACCTGCTTCCCTTTCTTCCACTTTCCTCTACAACTTCTAGACCTGCTTCCCTTTCTTCCACTTTCCTCTACAACTTCTAGACCTGCTTCCCTTTCTTCCACTTTCCTCTACAACTTCTAGACCTGCTTCCCTTTCTTCCACTTTCCTCTACAACTTCTAGACCTGCTTCCCTTTCTTCCACTTTCCTCTACAACTTCTAGACCTGCTTCCCTTTCTTCCACTTTCCTCTACAACTTCTAGACCTGCTTCCCTTTCTTCCACTTTCCTCTACAACTTCTAGACCTGCTTCCCTTTCTTCCACTTTCCTCTACAACTTCTAGACCTGCTTCCCTTTCTTCCACTTTCCTCTACAACTTCTAGACCTGCTTCCCTTTCTTCCACTTTCCTCTACAACTTCTAGACCTGCTTCCCTTTCTTCCACTTTCCTCTACAACTTCTAGACCTGCTTCCCTTTCTTCCACTTTCCTCTACAACTTCTAGACCTGCTTCCCTTTCTTCCACTTTCCTCTACAACTTCTAGACCTGCTTCCCTTTCTTCCACTTTCCTCTACAACTTCTAGACCTGCTTCCCTTTCTTCCACTTTCCTCTACAACTTCTAGACCTGCTTCCCTTTCTTCCACTTTCCTCTACAACTTCTAGACCTGCTTCCCTTTCTTCCACTTTCCTCTACAACTTCTAGACCTGCTTCCCTTTCTTCCACTTTCCTCTACAACTTCTAGACCTACTTCCCTTTCTTCCACTTTCCTCTACAACTTCAAGACCTGCTTCCCTTTCTTCCACTTTCCTCTACAACTTCTAGACCTACTTCCCTTTCTTCCACTTTCCTCTACAACTTCTAGACCTGCTTCCCTTTCTTCCACTTTCCTCTACAACTTCTAGACCTGCTTCCCTTTCTTCCACTTTCCTCTACAACTTCTAGACCTGCTTCCCTTTCTTCCACTTTCCTCTACAACTTCTAGACCTGCTTCCCTTTCTTCCACTTTCCTCTACAACTTCTAGACCTGCTTCCCTTTCTTCCACTTTCCTCTACAACTTCTAGACCTGCTTCCCTTTCTTCCACTTTCCTCTACAACTTCTAGACCTGCTTCCCTTTCTTCCACTTTCCTCTACAACTTCTAGACCTGCTTCCCTTTCTTCCACTTTCCTCTACAACTTCTAGACCTGCTTCCCTTTCTTCCACTTTCCTCTACAACTTCTAGACCTGCTTCCCTTTCTTCCACTTTCCTCTACATCTTCTAGACCTGCTTCACTTTCTTCCACTTTCCTCTACAACTTCTAGACCTGCTTCCCTTTCTTCCACTTTCCTCTACAACTTCTAGACCGGCTTCCCTTTCTTCCACTTTCCTCTACAACTTCTAGACCTGCTTCCCTTTCTTCCACTTTCCTCTACAACTTCTAGACCTGCTTCCCTTTCTTCCACTTTCCTCTACAGCTTCCCTTTCCCTTCTTCGTTCCTTTCCCCTTCTTACTTCCCTTTCTACTTCCGAAAGAAATTGGTAACCCCGCACTCAATCCCCAACCCACTGCGCCACTTGGTGCGGGACCCTCTCAGGCAGTGAGTCGTCCCATGGATGATGGCGAACATGGTGGCGATCATGGCGGTGCAGTCTGTTGGCTTGTGGGGCCAGCACTCCGTCACATAAGCCACAAAGGGGGAGAAGTCACCACGCCGTGCGTGACAGCAGCAGTGTAAAGCTGCTTCTTCTCCTGCTGTGTACCTTCGAACACGGACGTGGGAGAGCGATTCAAGTACTATGCGGCGCAGCATCAAGGTTGGTTGACCTAATATCAATCAACGTCTGAGTCTGTACATTGAATGCTCCCCTTATCCCCACACCGCACCGCATTCCGGATTCATCGCCTCGAGATTCGGTCCAAATTGGGTTCAGATAGGTTCAGATATGACTTGGTACTTTAGAATCCGATAATTTATTTTCTTGGTTTCTATTACGGGTGATTTTCCATCCATTCAATCACACATCAATTCTCAATCATTTCATAAATGGCTTATATAAATTGAAAGTGGAGAGTCTTGCACATATTTTGTCACTACAAATTAATTAAATGAATGATGATGGAGATTGATAAAATGCTGTTCACAATTCCTAACTCGGCAGATTGCCTTACCGGTACGCTAGTACTCAGCCCTATTAGACTATTGTAGTATCTGAGTATTGCGGCTTAATTCAATAAGTTGGGTTTACCGGTGACCGGTACACAATTTTAATATTCAAGTAGCCTACTACCAATTATTATAGAACCGGCTGACCGGTATTATAAGTTTAGTGATAGTATTTTAAATCTTATCTGTGGGCGCTTACCTTACTGGTGGACTCAATATAGCTTGGAATGCAGTACTATATGTATACTGCTGGAAACAGCATTTTATCAATAGTCATCATCATTAATTTAAGTAATTGTAGTGTCAAAAAATGCGCAAAATGATGTGTAAAATGATGGAAATGTAATGTCTATTTGAATCGATCGAAAATCATTGACCATAGAAACCAAGATAAGAAATTACCAGAGCACTTTAAGTAGTGACGTCAAATCTGTAGCAGTCAACCACATCCGATTTTCAAAATTGGCTTTGCGCGCTTACTTAAACCCGCCATTTCGACCGTATCCTTGTGTTTTTACAAAAAACACACCCGCCACTTGATTCGGGGCACCTTGTTACCTCTTATTCGAATGTTTCTAGCCAAACATTTTTTTCGCGCTCCTACCCTACTCCTTCAAAATCCGTAACGATGCAAACTGGACTTCATACAAATTATACAATAGTATAATTAAAGTATAGGCCTACAGTTTAGTTACATAGATTAGATACAGTACATGATTCATAGTGAACGGATCCATAGCGACATAGCAACACTGAAAAGCGTGGGTGGGTAATAATAATTATTTTCATTCTACAACCAGGAAGCTAGTGTAGTAGGCCTCTAGTAATGGTCATACATTCCCTTGACAATCAGTTTCATGTTCAAGTAGATTTTTAATCAGCAGTTTCATACAGTAGTTACTGTACAGTAGTCCTGTACTACTGTATGTACAGTAGTACTGTAGCCATGTGCGTCCGTTGGGGCTTTGTGAAGCACATGAATGGATAAAATGAACATAATATGGATTGACGAACTTCAGCACATGTGATACAGAGAGCACACATGATTAATGTGAATTTATTAAACCAACTGCTACTGTAGTGTGAATGTCAAGGCCAGTGCTTTAATTTATTATTTATGAATAAGTAGTTTTTTTTTGTATACAGTAGAGATAGTCACCAGGTTACTTTGCTGAGGGCTGAAAAACATCATGTATTTAAATTACATTAATTTGTAGTGTAGACACACTGCGCATCCAATGAAATTGAAATAATGAGTTGAGACTGTGTTGGTAGACTCTGTTGGCCAGGCCAATTAATAATTATTAACCATGTTCATTATTCTCAATTAAGGGAAAGGAAGAGGTAAAAATAATAAAGAGTTACACAGGTATAGTTATTTGAACCAACGAGTAATCTGTAATGTGTGACGATTTACCCTGGAAATGGCGGAATTTTGATTGCGTTACTAGTTGCACACACCCCCACCACCCCACCATTCCAGCCAGACATTCTACAGTATAACACTTGAGTTGACACATTGGCCCACCCAAGCTTGACACTTAAACAAAGCCGCCTCCGCTTTGCAGCACATTGTTTTCGCCGTGAGTACCAGTCTGTGATCAATCTTGTGCTTTTGCAGCACCATGGAGAAAATAAGCATGGTGGAAAGCATGCGACATTATTGAGATGCCTCTTTAAGGAAACTGGCCTTGAAGATGCGGATAATCTCGCGAAAGTCATGGGAGTTGTGGCGGGTGCAATTTTGTCGATAAGCCGGCATAGCATTTTTAATGTACGCTGCGTTGGAGCATGCCAATTGTGGATTGCTTGGTGGCGGTATAAATTGTTTTGTTAAGCTGGCATAGCATCTCAATGTGCAGCTTCAATGCAGCAGGGCGATTATAGTAGTAGTACAGTACCGGTAGTATTTATAGTAGGCCTCGTGTACAGTATCTACTGTAGTGTTAGCGGATTATAATCCTAAGTGGATGCGGTTTTGTTACTTATTTCACAAATGCCAGCTATCAAGTTAGAGCTTACCCCAGTTAGAGCTTACTCCAGTTAGAGCTCACCCCAGGTAGAGCTTACCCCATTTAGAGCTTACTCCAGTTAGATCTTACCCCAGTTAGAGCTTACCCCAGTTACAGCTTACCCCATTTAGAGCTTACTCCAGTTAGAGCTCACCCCAGTTAGAGCTTACCCCATTTAGAGCTTACTCCAGTTAGATCTTACCCCAGTTAGAGCTTACCCCAGTTACAGCTTACCCCAGTTAGAGCTTACTCCAGTTAGATCTTACCCCAGTTACAGCTTACACCAGTTAGAGCTTACTACAGTTAGATCTTACCCCAGTTAGAGATACTCCAGTTAGATCCTACCCCAGTTAGAGCTTACTCCAGTTACAGCTTACCCCAGTTAGAGCTTTTACTCCAGTTAGATCTTACCCCAGTTAGAGCTTATTACAGTTTAGAGCTTACGCCTAATTTAGATAGTGCCCCTCATGCTCACGAATCACTTACTTTATTACGTAGGAAAAGTGCTGCACTATCATTTTATCTTTTCTAAATCACATTTATAATTAAATAATTAATATTATGGTTGAAATTTTACAACACAGTGAACCAAATACTGAACTGTAGAGGAGAATTGAAGCTTGCGAATAAATTACTGATTGAAATGCCGTCGATGAAATGATTTAGTGAATAATTAATTAAAACACTTTTATTCACTTGTTGATAAATAGTCGATTGGTAAAACTGTTTTTTAAATTAACGAAATGGTGTTCCTGATTGATCTGCTTTGATCAATCACTTTCAATTCATGAGTTTGGATAAATTGGCTGTCGTGGGCATTGTAGCCTATTATCTTGGATTGGTGCTTGTGCTTTGCCGTTTTTTATGGGGGTATGTAGATTGTACTGTTACGTTGGTACAGTAGGTTCTCTAAAAATGAGAGTACTTTTGACACGATTTAATTAATAGTTAATCTTGCCACGGAACTCTGCAGGTTGTTTGAACTGAAAATATCATGGGAATGGGATTGGTTCAATATGATGATCTAAGATAAGGACATGCGTAGAACATAGTCATCCACAATTAATTATGAATAAGAATGGTGCAATGTCACCCTGGAGTACTCCCCATAAAACTTCGAATGGTTCTGTGTCACCATCAACAGTAGAGACACGTTCGTGGGGTCTTTGCGCAGCACGAAGTGAGCAAAGCCTTTCGCATATGGGCACCATTAACCAGTTGTCTGCCGTTAGTCAGAAGTCTTCAACAAAATATTCGTCCTCCTCTTGTGCCTCGTTGCATTCGTTCGTTTTTTGACGAAACTTCAGATTCCTTCTAAACTTTTGACGGACTACATACATACCAAGTTTCGTTAAATTTCATCAAGGAATAACCGAGTTATTAGCGATCAAAAATTTACGACAGACGACGACGACGAGAGACAACTCGCCAATGGCACCCATATGCTAAGGCTTCGCTCACTTCGTGGCTCGCCCCACAAATGTCGTCGAACGATCGTATACTGATCTGATTGCTGCCATAATTTCCTCCGGAATCCCATTAAATGCAACTATGCTGAACGAACATACATACAGTACGTGATTGACACTGAATCGAAGGCCTTAACGAAGTCAACAAAGATAACAGCCAGATGTCTGTCTTACTTTTTTTAATTTAACTTATCCGTCTAAACGCCAGAATAGTGGGCTCCATGGTCCCACGACCTTTACGGAACCCATTCCGAATTTTGAATGTAGGGCCTAATTATTTTTCGATCTCTACCAGGTGTACCTGTAACAGGACGTATGAATATGATATGTGTCTAACGGCCGACATGGATTGTCGCAGGCCCTTGTTCTTGTTCATTATTGTTCATTATTGTGGTTGACTATGTTCTACGCATGTCCTTAGATCATCATAATGATGATGGGGTGATGATAACTCCACCTACTGGCTCCAGAAGTCGAGGAAATCCTGCCAAGTACCTAACTGATCTAGACTTTGCTGATGACTTAGGAGTACTCTCAGAATCACTAGAGGGAGCCCAACGGCTCCTCAGCTCATTAGAACATGCTGCTTCTAGTGTTGGTCTTTTTATTAACTCCAGAAAGACCAAAATTTTGACAGTTAACTATGAAAGTCATCAGCAAGTCTCTGATCGGATGAGCATAATCTCAAAGGATGGTATGCTTGAGCATGTGGACGACTTCTGTTACCTGGGATCATGGATCCGGAAGTCAGGTGAGGACCTTCGAATACGTAAGGGAAAGGCATGGGCAGCCTTGAATAGGCTTTCTAGGATTTGGAAGTCACCGAGAATTAATCGGAAACTTAAGGTCCGATTATTTAGAGCAGCAGTAGTTCCAGTACTCCTCTACGGGAGTCCATGCTGGGCTCTAACTGCTGAGGACACCAAATCTCTGGATGGCACATTCACAAGAATGCTACGCCGGGTTCATTGTGTCAAGTACAATGCACACATCTCCAACCAGACACTATATAACATTGGAGGTGTCTCATTGGTTCCCCCAAGCTTGACACTAGAACAAAATCGCCTCCGCTTTGCAGGACATTGCTTTCGCAGTGAGGACCAGCCAGTGCATAATCTTGTACTTTGGCAGCCTCATGGAGTGAATAAGCATGGTGGACAGCCCATGACTTTCTTGAGACGCATCTTAAAGGACACTGGCCTTGAAGATGCGGATGATCTAGCAAATGTCATGGGTGATAGGGAGTTGTGGCGGTGTAATTTTGTTGACAAGCCGGCACAGCATTCTTAAAAATGCAGCTGCAATGCAGCATGCCGATCCTAGTAGTAGTAGTAGTCGCAGGCCCTATAGCATTCTAAAAAGTAAAGTAACCCGTCATATAAAGTTATAGGTTACATGCATCCTGTTCTATGTACGGGGTTACATAGGCCCTAATAGTTCTAATAAAATGATAATAATTTATCATAGTATAGTGAAAAAAAACTAGGCCCCATTTATTTAAATGTAGGTGGGTACAACGTGTAATGTACAGTACGAATCGTTAATGACTGGACTGGACACATTCAATGCTTCAAAGCTGACTGTAACTGTATTTTACTTTCGGCAGTGATTTTTTATGTCCTTTTATTTGACTTTTTCTGTCCTCCTTTTTTACGAATTGTGCATAATGACTTTTGTTGTCCTTTTAATGACTTTTGTTGTCCTTTTAATGACTTTTTATGTATGTATTTCTTCAAACTGTCAGACTGCTGATTTCTGGACTGTCAGACAGTTGATTTCAACATGCCTATGCCAAAACATTCAAAATTTGTTTATTTCTGGTCTGTCGGACAGTTGGTTTCACTACTGTATGCCTGTGCCAAAACATTCCATGATTCCATGATTTATAGACTATGAGATAGAATTCCATATGCGCCTGTTGTAAAAGACTCTAAATTTAATAGTTTGTGGTTGTTGTCGATAATCGATTACCACATGACGTAGCAAAACACTCATTTTATAGCCAAAAACAATTACCAATTGATGGAAAGGAGCAGGTTAAGGCCGGATTTTCTAACCAAAACAATAAACAGTCACTTTACCAAATCAGGGAAAGGAGCAGGTTACAGAGGCGGGATTTACTAACCAAAACAATAAACGATCATTTAACTAATTGAGGGAAAGGAGCAGGTTACAGAGACGGGATTTTCTAACCAAAACAATAAACGATAACATTACCAATTGAGAGAAAGGAGCAGGTTACAGAGGCAGGATTTTCTAACCAAAACAATAAACAGTCACTTTACCAAATCAGGGAAAGGAGCAGCTTACAGAGACGGGATTTTCTAACCAAAACAATACACGATAACATTACCAATTGAGAGAAAGGAGCAGGTTACAGAGGCGGGATTTCCTAACCAAAACAATAAACGATCACTTAACTAATTGAGGGAAAGGAGCAGGTTACAGAGGCGGGATTTTCTAACCAAAACAATAAACAGTCACTTTACCAAATCAGGGAAAGGAGCAGGTTACAGAGACGGGATTTTCAAACCAAAACAATAAACGATAACATTACCAATTGAGATAAAGGAGCAGGTTACAGAGGCGTTGATTTCCTAACCAAAACAATAAACGATCACTTAACTAATTGAAGGAAAGGAGCAGGTTACAGAGGCGGGGGAAAGGAGCAGGTTACAGAGGCGGGATTTTCTAACCAAAACAACCGGTCGGCCGTTAGGCCTACCAGTACCGTATTTAAATGGTAGGCTACACAGTAGGCCTACAGCAGTACCGGTACTAAAATACAGAAATACCTGCTTTATACCTACATCTGTACATACAATACAGCAAAATAGTGCTATGTATACTAATACCGGTACTGATAGCCTGAGAGAACAGCAGTAGAGAAAACGGTAGCATGGAACCTAACATTAGATTTTTGGAGGACATAAAAAATAAAAAAAGGACAAAAAAAGGATTTAAACGGATAATAAAAATTATTGCGTTTACTTTCTAACTATTTTTGTCATCCTACTGTATATTAGGCCATAACTGTACATATGCATACGGAACTGTTTCTGCAAGGGACGCTTTAACTAACTTATTCATAAACGGGGGCCTCTTTAAACGGGATCATGGTTATACATATTAATGGAACACGTACAGCACCGGTAAGAACGATTTCATTGTTAATTAAAGGTTAACTTTAGGCCAAACCGGTAGTTTGGTGAGAGACAAGCGGTGACGGATGAATGTCTTCCGCCTACCCTGTGTGTAATTATTGGAAATCAAAGAAATGCTTACATCATCTGCATCAAAGTTGTCAATTCGTTACGTGAAAGGGAAATAAACGTTCCTTAGAAAATAATGGATCATGATGAATGATGATCAATTTATGCAAACAGCAATCTGATAAAATGTTCAGTAAAACAGAATTGATAAAAGCAACAATAATGGTTAACAATTAGTCTCAACACACCACTTGCCAAAGCGTCAGACGTCAGAGTCTCTGTCTTAAAAGTACACTGAACAGTCCTAAAATGAAATACTAATTATATAATATATCATAATTATTTTATTTTGTAACCAAAACAATAAACGATTTTGTTACAAATTGACGGGAAGAGATAATAATAAAATGATATACATTTGGGGGGGGGGGGGGGGGGTGGATCTATCTAAAGATGACCTTTCGGGTGGCCTCTGGCTTCGGACCAGCCGACTGTTTGTTTGCATGATATGCAACATCAAAAGGGCCCTGTATTCGCAAAATCTATATCTATCTATATCTAAAATCTCAAGAACCTGTGACCTAGTGGTTGTAGTCTCGGCTTCCACCTCGCCGTCCCAGGTTCGAATCCGACACCACGCTGATAAGACCCAGTAAGGTCGAAACGCGTACGTGGTTTGGAGAAAAATTAAGAAAAAAATTAAAAAATTAAATTAAATTAAAATTACGCGATTCCTAAATTTGTACACTACCCAAGTACGCATGTGATGGGATTAGTCCTACAATTGCGCCAATAAAATATAAGTTATTTTCGTTAAAATAAACTTATCATTCGAGGTTAAGACCCCTAGATCCCTTCCTATAATAAATGTATAATAACAAACACCTTGATAAATACAGCTTGCCAACACATTGTTACTATCAATAACAAAATCTATAGGCCTATCGATGCGCATTCACATAGCTAAAAGCGATTCGATCAATACCGACATGTTGTCGTTAGAGTATTGTGTATATCTTGTTTAGATCAATACCTTTGCTCATTAATAGTAACCAATCTACGAGTTTGTATTCACTACGGCTCACACACGCATCTTGTCCACTGAATCCCAATTGCGTCTGGGTTCAATACGTACATGAAGAGCAAGTGAAACAACGGGCGCATCATGTAATTAACAACATAGAATATTTACTTACACGCTGCTCTACTACGGTACAATTAGGAATTTTTAAAGACAATTCACCAAAAAATATTAATAATATTATAAATAGCTGCTACCCGCAACCTCTGGGCTATTAAGGGATGAAGTTCAACCGCATTAATCTTAATTTGCACCGTAGGTAGAGAAGATGGAGAATCGCTACTACTACTGTAGTACTACTGTTTATATATTAGGCATATGATGTTTAAAATCGGAGAGCCCACAACAACAACAAACGAAATGAGCTTTAGAAACTGCTTTCTGTTCTTTACAAAACGAATGGTTGGTAAGCATTTTCACATAATTACACTGTTTATCAAAGGGATAAAAATTCATTGAGAATACGTTAGTATTTTTTAACATTTCCACATTAAATCTCTGACCAAAATACTTTATATAGGATTACAGTATATCCTAGAGAAAATACAAATATTATAGAAATCAATAATTCTCATTATGATTAGTTTTGTTATTGTTGTTAGATAGAAATTCCCTACAAGCAAGTACCTGGTAATTATTATAGTGAATAATTTTCGTGATTTCAAACAATGCACGGCGGTGGGAGATATATCAGTTAGAGAAATAAATACTGCACCCTGAGGATAAAATAATCTCCTAAAGCTATGGTAACTCTCCCTATTGGTAAACAACACGAAGTAATTTTTGTGCCTAATGATTAGTGATGGCATTTCCGTAAGGCTTTGACACTCACTAAGTGACTAGCGGAACACTTGCGGTTTCTTTAAAAGGCAATACTTATTAACATTGTTTCAATGGCCAGCGGCAAACAGTGCTGCTTGCGCTTGGGGTGTTCGCGGTTAAACGAATTGACCACTGGACCTGGAGTTCCGGGAATTATATAGCTTACAGTCGTGGGTCGTTCACACTCAATAGTGCTCCCCTGCTGGCCGGGTGGTCTCACTATGCCGAGGCTGTAGTTAAAACATACTTAATAGGGTTGGTGAAATATACATTGTGATGTGCTAGTGTTTAAACTAGCTAGAAACAATTGGACAAGGGGTAACAAGGTGCCCTGAATCGAGTGGCGGGGTTTTCTTTTTGTAAAAACACGAGGAAACGGTCGAAATGGCGGGTTTGAGTAAGCACGGGAAGCCCATTTTGAAAATCGGCTGGATTGGCTGCTACATAGTTGACGTCACTACGCAGTGCTCAGATAATTTCTTATATTGGTTTCTAAGGAGGGTGATTTTAGATCCAATCAAATACATATTTAATCTGAATCATTTCACACGTGGCTTATATCAATTGAAAGCGGAGAGTCTTGCGCGTCTTTTAACACTACAATTAATTAAATTCATGGTGATAAACATACAACAAAGCTACAACAAAGCAACTAACTTTCTGCTTGCATAACATATTAAACACACATTTATTCACGTGCTTCCCATAACAAACAAGATGTGATTTAGAAACGCCTCCCCTTAGAACTGTTGTTTATGTAAGGCGCTATGCTGAGTTCATTCATGACCTACTGTAGATATCGTTCAAAAATAAATAAATAATCTTAATAAAACTTTAAAAAGTTTGACTGCTAAATTTAGTGGGTAGTTATAGTGCATTTATTATTCTTATAGAAAATTGACCAAAAATGATGTTATAAATATAAATAATTTATAATAAGTTATATTATTATAGTAAAATACAATTAATATCAGTAAATTATAATGTTACGTAATAAAATAGAGCAATTATTGTAATCTTTAACGTTGTAACCAATAACGATTTTTAATACTGCCTTTCTTTATTAATTATAGGAGGTAGTGTACGTACATAGTTACTTAATTTCTACGATTTACATGTTTATTGTTTGTGCGCTGTAAAAGGAGTCAAACCAAGTAGTGATATCGAAGGTACTATTACGCACAGGGGTAACCTCACCCATCTGGGCACCAACCACGCACCAGGCATACCCACCCTCTCTAACACCCCGCGGACACTCTGTATGTCCCATGGGACCCGGCCATTAACGTCAGTAAACCCATACTCCCTGGCCAACTCGCACGTCATATAATGGCGCCCCGTCTTACTCATGATACATGGATCGTCTGCCAAGTAAACCACGCATCTGCCAGCTAACTCGGGGGTTTCCATCATAAAATCAAAATCAAAAGTCTCCATATTAATCACTTTATTTCGAGAATTTTTAGGCACATCTTTACCGATACCGCAAACTTTAGCTAAAATTTTGAAGAAATTTGGGTTACTTTTACCTTCATTATCGCCTTTTACGTCTTTCAATGTATCATAAACTATTTCAGTTTCTACAGGGGAAGGCCATAGAGACACAACGGATACGCCTTTGGAACGCAATTCGAGAGCGGTGTCTACTGTGAGTCGTTCAACCCCGGCCTTACCAATACCGTAAGCAGGGGTAAAGAAATATGTATAGGACCCAATGGAGCAAACGTTGACAATGAGACCGTGGCCTTGGGCCACCATCAGACGGGATGCGTGGACGCTGGATACGTATTGGGCTGTTAATCCCACGTCGTTTATGTCGGCGAATAAGGAAGCGGGGAGTTCCCAAAACGGCGTTCCCGTATTCGCGAATACGTATCGAATCGCCGAGTAGCAGTTGTTAACAACTACGTCGAGTTTACCTCTGGATTCATCGCCGATTCTGCCGTATAAATCTTCTATCTGCGATGGGTCGCTGTGGTCGCATTGCACTGGTACCACCCGGCCCCCGCCCCCGCGTTGTCTCATCTCCATAGCAACCTCTTCCAGTGACTGACCCGGTTTATCCTCGCGAGGCGTCAAAGTCCTCGCCGTTATATAAACATCGGCGCCAGCTTCAGCTAATTGCAAGGCGATTCCCCTACCAATACCACGGGATGCACCAGTTACTAAAGCAATCTCGCCTCGTAATGCCATTGACAGATTGATGCAGATATTTCAAGACTGTTACCAGTATGTATGTCTGTATGTCTATGTGCGTTACAGGCAGCTTACACAAACGATGCATGTACAGATGTACTGATGTACCTTACGGCTGTACGGCCTGTATGGAATCCATCCAAAAAGTGCGCCGGATGGCGCGCCGACCAATTTTATGCGCGCCGCGCGCCGATGCCATTTCGAAGAAAAACCCTGCGCCAACTAAATTTTTAAGCGCGCCACACATTGAAACAATTTTGAAGAGCGCCATGCCAATGCAAATTCAATTTTGAGGGAGTGTAACCAATCTGTCAATGTCAGTCAGTCAGTACTGCTGTACCAGTCCCTGCTGCCCTATACAACAGTTGCCTAACCAGTGGTTAGGCAACTGTTGTATACCGGTACTTTATTTTTCTGTTGTATGGTTCAGTGGTTAGTAACCACTGAACCATACAACAGAAAAAGAAAGGCGAGCGAAGCGAGCCGAAATTTTTAAACAGCTAATGCAATTTTTAAGGCACTTCCATATCCGAACTGCCTAATTGTTAAACCTGTACTGCTGTAAACTAACAAATCGGCGCCGGTTTTTATTTTTGGGAGCGCCACGGGCCAAAGCCGGTGCGCTTTACGATTTTCGAGCGCGCCACGCGCCAAAGTCGGCGCGCTTTACGATTTTCGAGCGCGCCACGCGCCACATTCTGACATTGGCGCGCTTTTATTGCAAAGTGCGCCGGATTAATCCGGCGCAAAGTGTATGGATTCCAGTCTGGCTGTACGGTATTTCCTGTAAAGAGTACAGTCAGACAGTAGGCCTACTGCTGTATTAGCTGACACGTCCATCGTGTTAGCAAACGCGGACACAGAGCCAGGAATAATCATATAGGTGGCAGACTGCTAGCAGGCTGGCAGGACTGGTTGGTGCTGGTGGTGGTGCAATCAGCAATACTAAACTGCAGAACTGTGTTTGTCTGTTTGTTGTTGTTCTACTTTTTAAAATTCCCGCGTTTCTTTAATTGTTTGTTCAATGTCTGTAATGTACTGTTTGAATTTCTGAAAGTTTTTTTGCTTGTTAAAGTTAAAAAAAAAAGCTAGGAGAGTATTTTCTGTAAAGAGTACTGAGTAGGCCTATACCGGTACCAGTATACAGTAGGATAGTACCATGATAGTACTGTATTACAGTCTGACCTACCTGACCTTTCCTATCTAATCCATAATCATTCCCATCAAATCTGAGTTGTAGGTCTGCTACCAAACTACCGGTAGTATAAAATAGCCTACTCATTCATTAGCCCATTGGCAGATTAGGTTAATATAACTAAAAGGCTGAAAGTTAGTTTATAGTAGTATATAGTATATACTGTAGTATAGGTAGTGTATAGTTTATTTCATTTTGGGTAAGAAAAAATATTACATACCGGTAAATCACAACAACCAGATCATGGACATGGCTGCGTATGGTAGCATATGATAACCATTTATATGAAACAGCTGGGTGACCATGACCATAAAAACAAGGCCATGCAACAAGACCATGAAATACGTCAAGAATTTCCATTTTCACGCATCGACTGTATAAACGGAAAGTATGGCCTTCGCGCAGCACGTGACATACACTTATTTTGAGTGTTAATTCGAAAGAATTCTAATAAAATTTAAGCAGATTTCACATAAACACTTTATAACCTAGAGGACGAATGGGTAACTGCAGACGATTTAAGACCTCACAAAATCTCAGTCTGATGTCTTGAAAATATATGCCAGTATCAATCAGGAAGAAAGGATTATAAACAATAATACGAAGTGGCTGAAGGTTTTTATTTCAGACATTTCTAAAATGTTTTCACTTCAGCCCAAGCGGTAGACTGCAGAACTGCCGAGGGATTACCACCCCAACAAAGACGAAGCCTATGCGTGGCTCTATAAGGTCTTGCATGTTTCATGTAGGGTATATCTGCCAAGTTTATGCTTGAACTAATCACATACAGCTTGAACAAATAAATCACATTCATGCATTTCGCCCTGTAGAGGCAGATTGGAGAACTGCAGATCGATTGCCAACCCCACCAAGGCAAATATGTGTTTTAGCACATAACTGACAAGTTTACGCTTGAACCAATGTGTACTAAATAAGCGGTCATGCAGTCATGCGGTCATAAGCGGTCATGCAGCGAGCGGACTGCCGATCTTTTCCATATTTATGGTACTATTTTCATAATATTTCCTTAGTAACTTCTTTTGTGCTACTTTGGTTAGGTGGATATGATGACTAGGGTTCATAGAAATGTAATAAAATGTCTTTCTGGAATTTTTATCTTGTAGTTGCCAAGGTCACCGGGTGCAAACTTCAAACTTTGCGCGGCTGTAATTATTCAAGACGACGAGGGATTCTGTTCTTGAGATTTGGTAGGTGATTAAAGGAAATAAAAGTCTATCAAAATATTTTACATTTGAATTTGTTTACATTCCCGTTGCTATGGAAATACGTATAATGAAAAATTTGAAAAATTGTCTACCAATTCTATAAAACACCATTTTTATTCGGTTTGTCAGTCTAAATAATAAGTTAAAATTTCCAACATTTTATTTTATATTTCGTCAATTGTGAATCATATTTCTAAAAGTCAATATTTGCCAATAAACTAAACTGTCCAATCAGAGAGCAAGACCTGTTATAGCATGATTTTGACATTCCAGAATATTAAATTTCGGTTAGCAATTATTAGAAATAAAGGACAGCAGCCACCAGGCATGTTTGTTGAAAATTATATAAGTAGTAAATAGTAGCCCAATTTCTATCTGGCGGTCAAAATGGGAAATTATCGTAATTCCCGTCACCATGGAAACGTGATTGAAAAATAATTTTAATGTAAAATATTTTGATAGACTTTTATTCCCTTTACTCATATACCAAATCTCAAGTACAGAATCCCTTGTCGTCTTGAATTACAGGTGCTCGAAATTTGAACTTTGCACCCGGTTACCTTGGCAACTACAAGATAAAAATTCCAGAAAGACATTTTATTACATTCCTATGAACCCTACAGTAGTCATCTTATCCACCTAACCAAAGTTGCACAAGAGAGGTTTCTAACAAAATATTATGAAAATAGTGCCATAAATAGGAAAACAATCGGCCCACGCTAATTTCAGGAATCCGCTCGCTGCAAGACCTGTTATTTAGTACACCTTGGCTTGAACGCATCATATACAGTAGTACAGTAAATAACGGAATGGGTCAAGGATTTATCTGTCAGACATTTCATCCTTTAACCAACACCTATTTGCCAAAATTGACACATCCCCTAACAGTGTCAATTCGCTAAGGCTACGCCAATTTCGTGGCTCGATCCACCTGGAGTGTTCTGTGCACTAAATCAGGGTTTAATACCCCCCTTCTGTAATATTGTACCCGTTTAATTATTTACCCCATGACTAGACTAAACAAAACCGTAAACCATGTTACTGTAGATTAATAATTTTGCCATTATAATTTATTATTGATTACAATATAGAAACAGAATATTGAAATTGTTACCTCTAAGTGATATTAACTATATATTCGATTTAAATAAAGTACTGTAGCGCTGTATTTCACGCCGATTCGAATTGTAATATTTCCACGAACGAGAGAAAGCCGCCCCAATATTAGATTATTACAACAACATATCCATTGGGTAAGAAAGTGGAAGAGAGCCAGCCCGTCTCTTAATTTTTTACTTTATATTACGCGATAAATTTTCACTCATCTCGTCATGAACCCAAAAACATGTATGTAACCTTTTGTTAAATTTGTTGGCTATGCGTTTGCGGTTGTTTGGGCGGGGTGTGGTAGGCCTACACTTTTCACACTTAAATATTTTGGTTGTGAAATGTTACAGGGCATAGCGATCTGAGATATTTCATTTATATTTTATTATGAGAGGAAGAAGAACATACAACGTTATTTACTATATATGTAACAAAATAATTGTTTTCGGGTTTAACTTGGAAGCCTCCCCAAATAGTTGATATACAATTATATTTAAAATTATTTCCATGGTCATGGTCATTCACCCGTCTTTAGTTAGAAATTTGTTTGCATGAAAGACAGATTATTTTAGTTTTTACTGATTTATTATCTCTTATCTGACTGGGGTAATAATAAAGGATAGGATAAATGGAAGCAAACTGTGACAGTAACAAATATTTCCCCGTCACCCTAGCATGTCTTAAGTATATGATATATCAAAGGGGGAAGTTTGGATTCACTGCATAAATGCAGTTCACCAAACTTCCCCCGAATGCACACTGTAACTTCCCCCTTCCACCAAATATCCACTGTTTAATTAATTTGAAGCGATATAATAAGTACAAAATTGTGCGATTTTTTAATTGTGTGGTCCAATTGTTATTTGATTTCTATTTATTATTTAAAGTGCATTTAATATCACACTGGTTTTTAGAATATTATACTATACAACCTTATGTTTTATTATTTTACCCAATCGAAGCCTCATAAGGGCCGGTTATTTGTACGCATATCCCCAAATGCGCTCAGTAAGGTTCAAACAACATATTACAGTCCCAATCCCAATAAACATTAACTTGGTCATTTTGGCGGCCAAAACGACCAAAATGGCCAAATATAAATTGCGGCATTCATGAAAGGAACTTCTGAGGCAAGTTGGCTTGTCAATCACAGCCAGTGGATAGAGGCTGAGTGTAACTAAAGCCCAGGATGTTGGCAGATAGAAAAAGGCTTCGATTTCCGGACATTCCCTCACCAACCCCCCCCCCCCCCCCCCCCCCCGGACAGTTCCGTTCCGTTCGAGTAGGACACTACTGTTTTATATTTCGCACGTTCATTTTTCATTTTGAAAGGTAAACGGACCGCTTGTATCCAGACAAGTTGTACAGTATCCAATTTCCCTTTCTGAGCTCAGTAGTAGTAGTCTGAGCTCAGCTTAGTAGTATACATTACTAGCCAACTCGATCAAAGTCACCCGTAGCCCATCATTACCGTCCATTTTTAGTAATCCATCCAATCAGAAGCCACCATTTCAACCTTTAGCAGTGGTCGTTATTATTTCAACCAATCAGATGTCAGCATTTCATCCGTAACCATGGCAACTTCTCAAGTTCCCGCATCTTCCGCTAGAGGCGTTATTAGTCACCCAACGCTAGTACTCCATCCAATCACCAACCTTTATTTTACAGGTGTTCGGGTGTCTACACTTAGCATCAGGTAACTTCTACTATTTTTCAAATCGCTATTTTTCACCAACCATTGCATATTCATCTTCACATAGCCTAACCTCACGATGCATGGCTAGCCCCCAACCCATCGCTACTCAATCCACAGCTGTTACCCACCCAACCAATCAACAGCGATGCTTGCCTAACCCACCACGTTACCACCACTGCCACGTTACCACCACCACTGTATACTGTATATGGTGACGACGTGGCCATCTACTCTGCATCGTGCATATATTATATTATATCGATTGCCAACTCCACGACAGCCGTCGCCAAACCAACAAACCAACCACTCAGTATGATACATGTGCATGAAATTCCGCCACGTTCCAGCTACGCGTATACACACATTAGTGATTATTATTATTACGCAATAATTTTTAATTAAACTGCATTTTCCCTACCGGCTAATCAACCAATCAATAAACCGAATTTAGGCTATTTCTCAGTTTAAGACCTGTATTATTTTTGAAAATATCTTTATATATAATCTCTTGCTTTAATCACAATTAATCATTTGTAATGGTTTTAGTTTAAAAGTTTTTACTTTGTTTGTTTGATTTACAATAAAATTAAATTAAATAATGTCTTCTGATTCCGATATGGTTATGCCAATAGTAAGGCATTCATTTTTTGCAGAAGATGGTGAAGCCTATATTGTTATTGATTATACAATTTACCGTCAGGGAGATGATAAATATAAAATTGAGTTTTCTGAAAAAGCCAGGAAAGTTTTAAGCTCAATTGATATTGATGCTTCTGATAATAGTATTCATCTCTTAGATTACAACCTGAAAGTTGAGCATGAGGGAAAATTAAGCAACATCTTACTATTATCCATGATAGAGGGGTTAATTGTTATTACACAATACAACGAAGCTGGTGAAAAGTTTGAAATACGGCTAAATCGGCATAGCCCCTACGAAATTATGTCTTTCTTTATTGTAATGATTTCAAAAGAATCCTTTGTCGAACCTGAAGAATCAACAGATAATGTTGAATATGTTGATAATATCATTGATTCTTGACTTTTCCCACTATATTATAAATATTTTATGATTATATATAAAATTTTGATGTTCTTAAATAATCGAAAATTGTAGTAGTAATTGTATATACAGTATAACAGATTTGTTTGTTGTTGTTGTGTATTGTGGTAATTATTTTCAATTTACTTTAAAATTTGGAAAAATGGATATTTTAAATGAAAAATGTCCAGTTTGCTATTCTAAGTTATTGCAACAACATCGAGATTATTATAAATGTGAAAATAAACATGCAACTTGCGTACAATGTATTGTACAATATTCCGAAATGAATAATTATTGTTCTAAAATTTGTCCTATTTGTCGTGCACCCATATCTAAGTTTAATATAAAGTTGGCAAGTTATCAACCCTATTATTGGAAAGAGCTTCGAAATATAACTTATATTTCTGCGGAAAGTAATGATCCGGGAGATTTATTTACAATATTGGAGAATATTTTTTATAGAAATGTAGTACGACGCTGTTGCTACTATATTCCTTATTTTTTTAGCAGCGAACATAAAAAAATCATTAGCGCGAAATTCTCGGGAAGTGATTTCCAATCCGCCGATGTTACCTATCATTATTTCGCGTATAAAGATGCTCACCATGCTTGAAATTACATCAGTCTATACTATAATTGGAAATAGCACCTTTTGTTGCAGCGAGCGTCACATACTGTAGCGGCGTCATATGTTAATTAAATATACAGTACTCTAATATTGTAGTTGCATCAATTATTGTTATATACATAGTAATGGTGATGGTTTATTGATATTGATATTTATATTATATTATATTGTATTGTTGATATATCTTAATAATAATAATAAATGGCTGACTTTAATTCAGGTCCATATAATTTAAACTTTCAAATGGGAACGAGTATGATAATTTCTGGGCCATCTGGTTCTGGAAAGTCAACCTTTGTCAGCAATTTAATTAAACACAAGAATGGTTGTTTCAACGAAGCCCCCTTGCGAGTATTGTATTGTTACGGGAGCAATCCCCCGACTATTCCCGGTATTACTCACCTTTACAAAGGCTTGCCCGAAAATATAGATAGTTTAGTGAATAGTCGAGATTTATTAATTATAGATGATTTGTTAACAGAAACTGAGTCCAGTACAGCATTAACTGTATTGTTTACTAAGGTAGCTCATCATTCCAATATATTTATTTGTTTTATAACGCAAAACATGTTTTACGGTGGGAAGCATAACCGCACAAGATCAATTAATAGCCATACTTTAGTATTAATGAAAAATCCGAGAGACAGTCTATCGGTTTTAAATTTCGCGAAGCAGATGTTACCAGGGCAGACCAAATTTTTAGTTGATTCCTATCAAGATGCGACAATTCAACCATTTTCACATTTCTTAATTGATTTACGACAGGAAACACCCGAACATTTAAGATTTAGATCGGATATATTTCGTAATCATAATTGTTACATTAAAAATTACATTGACTATAAACGTAGCGAAAATAATAATAATAATAATAGATAAATAATTAATATTTTGTAACAATTTTCAATAATGTTGCAACAATGAATAGACTTGTGCAGAAATATCGTAACGAACTGGAATTTCTACGCAGCGCTACCCCTCAACAAAGAACTTATTTTATTAACCATACCGCGAGTAACGAATTAATACGGCTCATTGTAAATACTGCATTAAATGTTCTAAAAGGTAATGTACAATTAACCCCTCATTCATTTAGAAATATTCGCCGCTATAAGAAGGTATTGAAATCACTCAACCGTAAAACAAAAAATATATCAAGTTACAGAAAAAAGTTAAGCAATCAATCTGGAGGCATACTACCGTTTCTAATACCCTTACTCGGCATTGGTGCGAAACTCGCCGCGAGTGCCGGTGCCGCCGCCGCTGGAGCAGCTATTGCGAAAAAAATTAACCGCGGACGGTAATAATGGTTAAAACAGGAGTAACATTTAGAAAATTATATTTAGTATCGAGTAAACCGTTAGCTGCTGATTTAAAACCTCAAGATATACCTAGAGTAAATACTACAAAAAGAAAACCCTTCAAAACATCAACTTCAAAGAAAATAATTAAAAAATTTCAGTTGTTCTTACGGTGATGCCCTTTATAAGAGATTTGAATATACATATTACTTGCGGTTGTCGAAAAGATGCCACGCAAGATGAAACCGATTTTAAGCCGAAGCTTAGACAAAAAACTGTTAAGAATTTATTTAGATCCTTCATCCCCTGCGGGTTTTGCAAGTGTTGCAAAATTAGCAAAAGCTGCAAACATCAAACCAGCACAAGCCCAGAAATGGCTGAGCGGGCAAAAGACATACACCCTTCACGCTCCACGTAGACATCATTATCCAACATCTAAAATATTTACGGGAGGTTTAAAAGATATATATATGATAGATCTGGTGGATATGCAGCAATATAAATCGCAAAATAATAATTATAACTATATATTAACATGTATTGATGCCTTTAGCAGGCTTGCTTTTGGCTATGGTATGAAAACAAAAAAGGGTATTGAAATTATTAGTATATTGCAAAAAATATTCCAGAAAGGAAAACCAAACAGAATCGCGACTGATCAAGGGTCTGAGTTTCTAAATAAATCTGTAAGGAAATATTTAGATACGTTAGGTATACAGTATTACGTAATGTATTCTGTGAATAAGGCGGCTATTGTCGAGAGATTCAATAGAACATTAAAAACAAAGATGTTCAAAATTTTTACACAACGAGGAAATAATGTTTGGATTAAAATTTTACCAAAGCTTATCTCAGCTTATAATAGGTCATATCATAGGACAATAAAAATGACACCTATTGAAGTTAATAAATTTAATGAAACTGAATTAATGAATAGATTATATGGGAAATATAGACAGATTAATCACAAGAAAATAAAATTTAAAGTTGGAGATACAGTACGATTATCTATCGCTCGTACTGCTTTTGCTAAAGGCTATCGAGAACAATGGACACGTGAATTATTTATTATTCATCGTGTCAGGCTGGATAGAGTACCTGCTGTAATGTTCGATATTAAGGACAGCGCTGGAGCTATAATAAAGGGCTCATTTTATTCTCACGAACTCCAAAAGGTCCACCCGAATAGTAATATTTATCTAGCAATTGATAAAAATATTGGCAAACTTAAAGAACGTGTACGCAATGGGAAGAAAGAATATTTAGTCCGATTCATCGGATCCAAGAAACAGTCGTGGGTACAGCATATTCAATAAGCTTAGGTTTATACTGTATATTAATTCATTTTGGTCGCATATGACCGTAATCAATCAATATTAACTCGAATGATATTACTATATCTATAGTTCATCCGTTTTAAATAAAGCCAATAAAGCCAGTAAAATATTGATCCCGCGCATATACTGTAGAATATGCGACAATGAACGACAATGAACGTGGTCACAGATGTCTATAATTTAACATTATACTGTACTGTATGTACAATGGAGTCAAGTAGAGAGAGAGAGAGCTTAAATAATAATAATAATGGCCACAGATACATATATCACTCTACTTTCAGATAGCTCATTAAACACTTACCCCAATAATAATCCTAGCGAGTTTACTGTTGATTTAGCCGAAGAATTATATATTGGTCCAAACGCTAAAATTGGGCTTGCCGAGCTACAATACCAAGCAACATACAGTCCCAATCCCAATAAACATTAACTTGGTCATTTTGGCGGCCAAAATTACCAAAATGGCCAAGTAAAAACTGCGGTATTCATGAAAGGAACTGCTGAGGCACGTTGGCTTGTCAATCACAGCCAGTGAATACAGGCTGAGTGTAGTAAAACCCAGCATGTTGGCGCTGAGGTAGAGTTCTGAGGTAGAGTTCTCTCTACCTTTAGGTAGAGAGAAAGGCTCCAATGTAGTAACGGCTGGACTCGCCACTGTAGTAAACATGCCTGTAAGAGTGCAGTGTGAGGCGCCCGCCCTAACTTATTATTTTCTACATAATTTTTACTAATCTAATAATTAACACACCTTTACCTGTCACTTAGGTTATAAGCAGTGTGCTAGCACTTGCAGCGTAATAATTAATTATTTACTTTAATTATATTCGATTGGTAATAAAAATAACAAGTCCATATATTTAATTTGTAAAAATTCTTTAAAATATGAGAAAAGTATTTACATAGATTTTTCTTTATTTAGCAGTTTAATACGCTATAATATAAATGCTCTTATAAATACAGTTAGGGGGGGGGGGGGGGGGACTGGACGCAATAAAAATTCATCACTCTCCAGGGGAAATTTGACGCAAATAACAGATGATTACTCTCAAAAATAAAACTGTAATGTTCATTTATGTTTAATTTATTGTTTTGGTTAAAATAACGTGCCACTGTAACCTGCCCCTTTCCCTAAATTGAGAATTTAACATTGAGGCGGGATATTAATTCGCCAAGGCGAGTTTTGCGTCCAGTCCCCCCCCCCCCCCCCCCCCCTGTCTCGATAAATAATAATTTCATCATCATAAATTCACCCAAATATGCCGACTCTGTTGACTGTTAGCACAGAGCCAGAGCCTGATATTATAATGTTTTCAGTTACTATCGCCCTCGAATTCAGACCCAGCTACTAGAAATAGGCCGCGCCGCTTAATCTGAATTTCATTAGTATACCGAACTCGTTCGAGACTGAGTGTCGCTATTTAATAGCTACCTCTCGCCCTGTCACAGACCCAGCTTCTAACTATAAAACTATAATTAGGACGCCTTCATACAGAACACGTTGCCATTTCATAATGACTCTAAACTGAAGCTACACAAAGGAAAAGGTGAGAAGTGATTATCTAATAATTACACACAAAATCCGATTATTATACATACTCCTCCTTTTAACAAAGCCGCATCCAACTAACTCCCTTATTACGTATTAGCCTGTGCTGTATCAATGCCTCAGTGGGTGGTCTCTACTACAACTGAAAGGCCCGACTCAGCTCCAGGTAAGTTAACAATCTGTCAATAATAAAAATGAAAGCGAGCCGACATTTAGTCAGAGCAACCAAATGGATGTCCAAGGAGACGGGCTGTCTGGACTTGACTGAGTCGAGTTAAATCGCTTCGCCAAAACGACCAAGTAGCCCATAGGAATACACTACATTTTTTTGGCGATTTTGGTCATTTTGGCCGCCAAAACGACCAAGTTAATGTTTATTGGGATTGGGACTGTACAGTAATATTACGCTGCAAACTCAAATCTCGCTGTCAATCGGGGTAGATGCAAAAGATGCCAAATTATATAGTTTATTTCCTGGTATGCATAGCTCTATTCAAGTGATTATTGATGATATAAATAAACTGTTTAATTCTGAAGCGAAATATAGAGATTTCGAATTCATTTTTAATACAAATAATTCTAGAATTAAATTTAAATTTCCTAAAAAGTTGAAAAAAATACAATTAAGTCTACGTGGTGATTTAATACAAATTCTAGGCTTAAAACCGTTATTGGATCGGAATCATCCGGATATTCCGAATTGGGATATATACAGTACCACTACAGTAGATGAATTAAGCAATATAGAACAGCCGATATTAATTTTAAATTATAGCGGACCAAAAATTTCGGAAATTGGCATTTTAGATTTTCCAGCTCCCACGAATATAACACGTAATAAAGACACTATCTTTATATACACAGATATTATTAAGAGCTCATTTGTTGGTGACGCTTTAGCTCTGCTCTTAAGAACCTGCCCTTTAACGCAATTAAATCGAAAATATATTAATCACGAATACGAGAGCATTTGCTATTACCCGTTGTTGAATAAAAAACTAAAAACAATCTTAATTACTTTACGTGACGGACAAGGCGAATTAATTAATTTTAGCGGAGGTCGCACTGTTATAACATTTAAGTTAATACGAGGTGGCAGTGATGGATGAATTCTACGTAAGACTACCAAGTAACTCCTGTCCAATTGATTTTCCCCGCAATAGCGCTAGTAATTATCAGATCAATTTCCATGGCGCCTTACCTATAAACCCAAACGAAAACTGGGTGGTAGGTATAAAAAGTATATTTTACTTAGCAACGTTGCCGTCCATGTATAACAATGTAGAGAATGTTATTTTATTAAAAAAAGGAAAAAAAATTTTTGAGGATACACTTCCATCCGGTTTGTTCTACAGTATCAATGACATTATAGATTATTTTAACACAGGGGCGTTGAAAGATAAATTACAAATAGTTGAAAATACTCAGCAAAATAGGTTGCAATTTATTTTAGGGAAAACTGTGCGAGAGTTATTTATAGGTCAACAATTAGCCTATTATTTTGGAATTACTGAAAATAATCTCGGCGCGAATTTAAATCCAAATTTTAAAATTATTTTGAAGACGAAAAATAACATAAAGGGTTATTTAATAAAGGTTATCGGAAATGGAGAAAAAGCTTACCAGATGGTATTTTTATGCCCTCAACCACCCAATTCTATTCCAGAACCTAAGTCGAACATGTACGTGACTACTAATATAATTGAAAATCAATATATTAATGACTTTGGTTTAGCTTTACTTCGCCGTGTTGCGATACCTGATGACGTGAAATATGGTAGCGTAATAAATAAAGAATTTGTCAAGGATACAATTCATTATATCCCTATAAAAAAATCATATAAGATAACATACATTCATATTGAAATAACAGACAAAGAAGGAAAAGATTTGAATTTTGAATACGGGACAACATCTATTACATTACACTTTAAACGAATAAATTAAAATGGATTCTGATTTATTTCAAAGATACAGTAAACCTCAATATGGTGGTTCAGACTCTAATCTTGCTGTTTTTAAAGGTGGTAGAAGTGCCAGAGGTTCGACACAAGTTCTTGTTTTTCGAGGTGGTTCATATATTGACCCTTACGGTCAACAAATTGGTGCATTTGGTACAAACTTAAAACAACGTCGATTTCAACGTTATCCTAGAGGTATGCGGGCAAATCAACACGGAGAAGGTATATTTACAGACGCTTTATCGACATTGAAAAAATTTGGTAAGCCATTAGCTAAAAAAGTGTTACAAAAAGCTCTACCATTTACCACAAAATTTATGAGACAACACGTAATACCAAAAGGTAAGCGGGTCTTACATCAGCAGGCTAATACGGTTATTAATAAAGCATTAAATAAAATGAAACCGTCAACAAGGTCAGTTGTAGAAAAAGTTTATAGAGATTTAAAGCGACCCGCTAGACCAATGTCTATGAACATACATCATCGATGTAGTAATAAAAATAGAAAAATAAAAGGCAAACTGAAACACTGCGAAAAAAGTATTTTTTAATAATGTCAATTATTAAGGAATTAGATTTATTTTCTACACAGCCAATACAGACTGAATTTAAAGCAAAGCATTATGAAACAATTTACCCCGTATCTAATCTCAGAAGTGAGTCTAGGGAAGTCACGTTCCTTGTACCGAGATCCAATGAATTCTATACGAAACTGCAAGATGCGTTATTAATTACAAAATGTACTGTACGATGGGATAGACGACTTGAAAACTCCCATATATATATGCTGAATTACCCCGCTGAAACTATGTGGAGTGATATTAAAATAGACCTTAATGAGAAGCAGGTTGAAAATAGCAATAACCATTATTTCTACAAGTCGTACTTATCCAATTTATTATTTACAACTTACGAGGATAAAAATGGGCTACTGGGTGCGGGTGGCTTTCATCAACCTTTATCTGAGCACGGAAATGAAATTGATCCTGGCGCGCATCCTATTGGCGATGCCTTTAGTAAACAAATGCAATTTGTAAGTGGATTGACGATTGATTTTGATACTGAAACTAAAATAATACAACCCGGGTATGATTTAAGAATGCATTTTAGAAAAGTATCAAATTCGTTTATTTTTAAAATCACTCCAAACGCAAACGCGGTGACAAATCTTCGGCTAGAATTAGATGAAATAAAGATCCTAATCCCTAGAATGGAGGTTAATCCTGTAATAGAAAGCAGTCACCTAAAAGGTTTAGAGAGTTACAATATTGAATATCAATTCCAAAAAAAGGAGGTGACAACATTTACTATTCCCGCTCAAACCACAAATTACACCCAAACAAACATATTTGATGGTAAAAAACCCAAATTAGTTATTATTGGCTTCATAACAAATAACGCTTATTCGGGAGAATTAATTAGCAATCCCTTGAAATTTGAACATTTTAACCTTAGACGCGCGGAACTGATTGTAGACGGTCTTCCAGTAGGTGGTGTAATATACGAGCCTAATTTTACAGATGGAACATATATTTTTGAGTATACTCAATTAATGAAGAACATTAATACATATATTAACGGTTATGGGGGTAATAATATAGACCATGAAACCTACTTAGGTAATTGTCCCCTCCTATCCTGGGACCTAACCGCCGACGGCTATGTTAGAGATCCGCAACCGTCGATATATACTAACGGCCAATTAAAATTAAGATTTGCTGAACCGTTGGTTGAAACCATAAATGTAATCGTTTTTAATATTTATGATCAATCATTAAGTTTAAATAGCAGGAAAGGAATACATATCGATTAAGTATGTTATCTACAGAGGACCATGATATGTTTCCAGTGGGTGGTCACTATTTGGGAGCGTTTCCAGCTAACAAATTACCTAAATTAGATAATAATAAGCGGAAAGATTATGGGTTGATAGTAAATACCGATAAAGAGCATCTTCCTGGGATTCATTGGATCGCAATATATATACGAGATAATGAGGCCGAAGTATTTGACTCGTTTGGACCAAAATATCCAAACAGATGCATCGAAAAATGGCTTGAGAAAAATTCCGCAAGGTGGCGTACTACTCGCAATCAATTTCAAGACCCTAGGCGGACCACATGCGGTCTGTACTGTCTTTATTATTTGGTAAATCGTATTCACACAATCTATCCAATGAGAGTGTTTACAAATAATGTGGAAATAAATGAAATAATATTATATAAATGGCTTGTTAATTATTATAAAATAAACCAACAAGCGTTGTAATTAATCATTTAACTTTTGTTTATCAGATAAAATGGATAATATTATTTTTGTTGATTTTCAATATTATAAGATAGACAATAAAGAGTATCCGGTAGTATTTAAAGAATTGCTATATTCGATTCTAATTACACCAAAACTAATGTAAAGACGTTTTTAATTAAAGGCCCACCTAATATTAAGTTATCAGCATTAGATGCAGCCCACGTAAACAATTTACGGGATATGACTTCTCACTTGCCCTGGGACTACGGGGACATTTCGCAAGATGACTTTAAAAAATATATGAAGAGACATTTAAAATATAAAAAAAATATTCATGTATTTGGGTTGATGAAGCAGGCAATATTAGTTTCCCAACTCGATGTTCTCGCGTCAAATTCGGTGGAGAAATTGGGAATATATAAGCAATATCACGATTATTTAACCCCTTGTCGGGCATAAATGTGCATTCCACTTAAACATAAGGGATAACTGTCTGCGATACTGCTCAGCAAAACGCGTTGGGGGGTATGAGATGCTACACTTTTTCATGAGAAAGCGTTTAACTGCGACTGATGATGATAAACAGAAAGAAATAACTGATGTGGAAGATGTACTGTAGGTTTACTCTAAGCATGTAATGTGATGGGATATAATATAATTTTATTTTGGTGATGATCTTGATGTTAATATAAAAATATAATAAAATATAATTTTTTTTACAACAAGTTCTCTAAAAAGAGTCAATTGCGCTAGGTTAACCATACACATTTAACAATATGACATAGACGTAACATGTACAGTAAGTATTCTCGATATCATTCTAATATAGATGTACTGGTATTGCGAAACATCCTATACATCGTAAACTAATAACACATACAGTAGTTGACTAGTAATATTAGTCAGAAATGCAACATAAACTGTATAGGATGTAGTGTTATCCTGTTGGTACCGGTACTGATAAATTGAATAATTTATTATAGGCCTAATCACAACTGTCATCCGCTTTATCAGTACCGGTAGTGTTTTACTCTTCCAACACTGTAGTCACAGTCTACTGGTATCAGTACAGCAGTAATCTGAAGCAATAGCATACTGCTGTCATGATCCGGATTACACGCAGGGGTCTCACATATAGGGATTAGATCACCTACCCAAACAATACAGTACTGCAGTACTGTCGTTGTTGTTGTAACAGCATAGTTAGATACAGCATACTGATTTCCTTTGATTAGCATTGTACTGCAGTACCGGTACTACAGTATTAATGTAACAGTACCCGTAGTAACAAACTAGGCCAATGTATACAATATCGTGAGCCAGTTACAATCAGATGTGTACGCTGTCAGCCACACTGCGGGGGATGCGGTCAACCTTGCAGCACCTATCCACAACTGTCATCCACTTTATCAGTACAGCTGTAATCTGATGCAATAGCATTTGTTTTTTTTCACCTATAAGGATACTGCTGTCTACCCGAACCTTGATTAGCATACTGCTGTCATAACCTAGAAGGCACGCGTGGCTCTCACATATAGGGATTAGATCACCTACCCAAACAATACAGTACTGCAGTACTGTCGTTGTTGTTGTTGTAACAGTATAGTCAGATACAGCATGTTGATTTCCTTTAATTAGCATTGTACCGCAGTACCGCTACTACAGTATTAATGTAACAGTACCCGCAGTAACAAACTAAACCATTGTATACAATATCGTGAGCCAGTTACAATCGGATGTGCGCGCAGTCAGCCACGCTGCTGGGAAGCGGTCCACCTCGCAGCCGCCCAGCCACCCTCGCAGCTAGTCACGCAGTCAGCCTCGCGGCACGCAGTCAGCCTCGCGGCACGCAGTCAGCATCGCGGCACGCAGTCAGCCTCGCGGCATGCAGTCAGCCTCGTGGTCGGTCATGCAGTCAGCCAGCCAGCCACGCGGCTTGGCATGCAGTCAGCCCGTGAGAGTCATACTTATTCAAACGAGGTTAGTTTTCCCTAACTACTGATAGATTGATTGAAAAAATAATAATGTTTAATTTTCACCTTCTAATCACCAACACCTAAAGTCACAACACCAAACATTAATAAATAATTAACAAGTTTACTAAATATAGGGTAATAAATGTGAAATTTGCTAGGTGAACACATTAAAGTACATTTACCAGTATGAAAGCAGCAAATGACTACGGTATTATTTATTCTTATTTTGCAATTATTAAAAATTTCAGGTTCATATATAACTTGAAGTTGCACATTATCAAAGACAACATAAAACCCGGTATTGTTTATCAATAACCTATAGACAACAGACTTAATACTAAAAATATAAGTACATAAATTAACAGATTTTAAAATCAAATTAATACTAGTTTTATCAAATATATGCTTTTTTACTTTTTGGAAATTATACTTACTGCCTAATAATGTAATACGACCATTTTTAAATATTAATAATGTGGCACCAAATATCTTATATATAAACTGATTTGGTTTGAGTATGTGTTTACCAGATAATTGATTTTTTAATTCTTTAAAATTAATCGCTGACACTTGCTGGCAACTTACATTCTTATTAACTATCTGATAGTTCATTGTTTGGTTCCCGATAAATAGGTATATTGTTTTTTTTTACGGGTTTTTCAACCTTTGTTTGATAGTGACCCCAGGGAAGCGAATGATTTTTATTAACCCAATAAAGTTTATCGTCAAATGCGCTGAGAGCAAACTTATCTCGTGCTACAGTATACACTTTGTGTAATTGACTCTGAAATTGGTGCGTTTCCTTGGAAATTTCTAAGTTATCCCTATATGCTCTTAAATAATCTTCGTGGCAAATATTTTTATCCACGACAGCTCTTGTTATTCCTTTCGCCCGTCGTATATTTGTTTCATTGAATTCTAAAATTGAATATAACTTTGGTCTTAAAAATACTGCTTGTTTAATTTCACGTGAGGCTAGTTCATCTTTACAGTAATAGAGCCTGGATTTATTTTTATCGCTGTAGAGAGGGTGATCCTTGGGGTAATTGGATGTATCTAAAATATTATTTTTAATTAAGGCTTTTAAGAAATTACTCTGCGATGTATTATAGTAACAACCTATTAAAGAGTCCGTATCTGATGCTACAATTTCAATTCGGCAGTTTAATTCTTTCTCAATAGGTAGCAATTTATCGTAATACAGCTGATACATATCCAATTTAGCCAAGTCCAAGACAGTACTACCTACATAGACCGGCTTATCGAGAGTTACAGAGTCTTTTACTAATAAATGTCCCGATAAGGAATCGTTATAAATCATGAAATTTTCGTGATTTATACGTTTGACCAATAGGTTGCATTTCTCTTTACTATTAGCGATACGAAAGTTGCAACGGTCCCTTATCTTCTCTATCGTTTTTCCAAATAACGAATTCTTTAGAAGCTTCGCAACAGCTGTATCAATGTAACTTTTTGCTACTCGCCTTTGATTAATATTAAAATCTATATAGGGTTTAAATACAAAGTCTTGATGGAAAGAATACAATTTATGGAGCTTAGTAACAATTAAACCTTGTTTTATATAAAATTTTAACAGTTTTAAATTTACATGATAGAATTCCTTATCGAATTGTGTCAACATAAGTTTTGGTGCACACATCTTATAATTGCTATTAGTACCTCTTTGTTTACAAACATGATTATATTGTTCCCTCATATATGGTGAAAGCATTGTCTCATTTATACTTAAATGTTCTGGAGCTAAGGGTAGTTCTAATGTACGATCATGAATATCTTTGGGATATTTCAAATCGCAAATTAAGAAAAACCCAATATCACCTTCAGTATCAAGATTTGTCAAATAGTTTATTAGTTCTTCTGGAGCAGCATTCTCTAAATATGTAACGTTGACTTGTTCAAACCCTGAAACAGGTAGCTTTTTACTTAAATTACCAGAATACAAGGAATTAAAATCTATATTGAAAATATGACACTCTTCCTTGCTTGGATCATAATTATCAGTATCTGGTATATTTGATTCTATGTAATGCTTTCGACAGAATGAAACCCCTCCTCTAATAGATGCTTCAAAATCTCTATATGTTTGGTAATCTTTTATTAATGCTAACTTACATTTATTGTATTTCAGGGCGCAATCATAAGTGAAAGCTGCGATACTGCAATAATAAACTACTTCTAATTCGTAGTTTTGTCTACATACTCTCCTAAAGTTCTCAAATATAACAGCGAGGAGACAAACATCGAGTTTTAAGTATGCTAAAAGATAATCCTTGAGATTTGTACACTCAAACTGACTCCATGATGCGTTGGCAAAACTATATTCCTCGGGAGTACAGGTATTTTGTGTTAATTTACTATAAAATTTGTCTATTGATGGTAATTTCGAATCATTGAATTTATTTAAATCTGTCAGATACTTGTAGGGAAATATACCTTTTCGTTTAATTGTTGCATTATTTAAATTTGGATAAAAATATTTCATTTGCTGTTCAGTAATTGGTAGAACTGATGTTATATCCTCGCTGTCTATATCCTTTGTTGAACAATCAACTAAAGTACTTAGGGAAAAGGATAAAAATTGATATGTGTCTAAGACACGTAGCTCGATTTTTGTTTTTTGTTCTTTCACCGGTATATGCATACTCAGTGAAATATACCTTTCAGAATTTTTAGGGATTACCTTTATATCCCAATCGGAATATTTGTTATTGCTAAACCCAACTTGCAAAAGAAAATGCAAATCGTAGAGATTGCAGTTGTGTGCAGCGAGTATATACATGTGTCGTTTCAATGATAAAGAGCGGTTACACGCGTTACAAGCGGCTGCTATATAGTTACCAGTAATATGTGAGTGATGTTTATTTTTCTCAGACTTATCCTTAAATAAAACATTGCAATAAAAGCAAGTTTTAGCTTTCCAAAAACTTAACTTATCTACATCGTTAAGTATAATCTTCTCTCGCGTATGGGTTTCTGCCCACTTATATAATTGGGTGATGTCATTATATACAGAGTCTAAAAAGTCTTGAATACAGTTGTTGTCGATTGTTTTTGTAAAGGTCTTCAAATAAAATTTTGGTGGATTGATTAATTCACTACTAGGAACAATTAAATAACTTACAGCGCATGGAATATGATTCTGAATAAATTTACTGTTGGTGGCTGGCTCCAAAATAGATTCTATGTCAAAATATATTACAAACAATGCTGGTAATGTTCTGTCTAAATTTCTAAAGCTAATGTGAGTTCTTTTTTCAGACGGTAGCTTCTCAACTTGACTTTTTCCTCGATAACAAGCAAGACAGTGACGTTCTAGAACATCCTTGCTGTAGAAATGAGACAAACACCGTTCACAAAATTTCCTACATCTAATATGCTTACCTGTTGTATTCAACAAACGATTCAAGTTAGTTATGCAAATATAATGTGATTGTTTACTCGTATTCTTATTTTTTACAAGTAATATATTCAATAACTCTTTATCTGGAGTGATTTTACTAAATGGAGCCTGTCTTAATATAGATACTCGATTGTTATCGTAGAGTAATAAATTAATTATATATGCTGAATTCTGTTTTTCAAAAAGTTTAATTGCAAGCAGCCATTCTGTTGGATAATCTTTGTTCCCGTTGTCAAAAATAAAATGACTCATATAATTTTTGTACGATGAAGTACGGTTTTTGTTGTTTTTCACTTTGCTACTAAATTTTGTGGCTATAATTGCCCATTTGAAACAGTCATTATCAGCCGTTTGTATATTTATAACACATTTTTTAACTGATAGAGTCTTAGGTAACTCCATATAACCTTTATATTCCAGTGACCTACACTTGGATTCAGCTACTTTAATTTCCACTCTTAATAAAGATTTAACGCGCCACCCTGAGCCACGAGTGTTAAACATGGCTATTTTTTGCATTAATTGTTCTAGTACATACTCAAACCATGTGTCAAAACTTTCATGTGAATCTATGGTATTAACTGCACCACCTGAAGAACTAAAATAGAAAGCTTCTTCTTGATCTCCCTCTGAAAAATGTGATCGATACATGAGTATATTCACACCTAGCCAGGGTCTAAGTACATTCATTTCGCTAAGTTTTCCTAATAATAACGTTTTGATGTGTGGCAGAATTTTTAGTATCAATGAATGAATATCAGGAAAATCTTCATCATTCGGAAGATTGTAAACATAGATTTCTAAACGGTTATCGTGTGCAGCTCGTTCGATGCTAAAAATTGATGGACCTTGACCAGATTTCAGTCTTTTTCTAGATGCGACAGTATTGTTTTGGTTCGCTCGTGGTCTAACATGATAATAACGTTGGTGACAGTCGTGACGTAAATAATTATCATATAAATACTCTTTATTACAAGTAGGACAAGTTTTTTCATACACGTAAAACTTCATTTCTTTACATCCCGTAGTTGATTCATGTCGTTTGCATATTTCTTCTGTAGGTGTAAAAACATGACACTTAAAACAAGAATAACCTTCAAAATGTGACCTTAGGTGGCGTAAATAATTTCGTTTAGAAATTTGAAGAGGACAAAATGGACATTTCAATTGTTTATCCATCTCTTTATTATCCTAAAAACAATTTAAAATTAATATGAATATTGTTATATATATATATAATCAAAAAAAATTCATAAGCTACTCAACATAAATAAAATATAATATCTAAACTTTAATTAATTTAATATTTTCAGAATGAGCTCGATTGAATCAGTTGAGCTCTTTATATATATATTTCAAGTTTCTACTTATACCAACCAATCATAAATAACAGTTACATTGGAAACTAATATCATAAATAAAGTTGCTTTTACAACTGAATTCTTTATAATAAAATCAAGTCTAAACCAAGATGTGCATAATACGTTTTTAATTTTCATTGATAAAGTAGGTTTTACATGCTAATGTTTTATTATGGTGGTGTAAACTCACGCATTTATATGCGAATGTTTTATACCTAATCCCGTGCTCACATTAAACTATCACCAATATTTACTCAATAAAGTCACCTTTACACGCAAATACTTTATAATAATCACGCTTTGTGATAAAAAGTTACCTTTACAAGTCAGTGTGAAACTGAAAAAAAGTCTCTAGTTAATAATAAATCAATCTGATACTGTTTTTATATGTTCCTTATTGTAATCTGCTACCTCTTCACTTGCTTTTGTAACTTTTATTTTCTTTGTAGGTATAGAATCATTGTTGGGAATGGAAGATGTTTGAGATGTAGATCTGCGCTTTCTATCACTCGATGTCTCTTCGATGTATGTCTTTGGATTAAATGTAGATGAAACTACTTCTGGAAATGACTTATTAACCTTAAACTTCCAAGTTGGTTGATATAGAATCGCGAAACCGTCTGCTATATCAGTTGATGAACCCTTTAACATCATATCATAGAGAAACTCTATATGAGGTATGTCTTTATCGTAATGTAACTGTAAATATTTGCTTTCCTTGTCTGTAATAATTACTTTTTTTTCTTGTACATTTATTTTTACCTTAAGTCGGTCAGATAAAGCTTTATCGCTCGTATCTAGCTCTGAAAAGACACCTTCGTTACTAATTTCATAATTCCATTCATACCACAATGAATTTACTTCCGATGCTGTTAAGTTAAACCCATTATAATACCTAAGACCAATAGCATCAGAATATCTAGCTGAAATCTCCCATAGTCCCATATAAGTCGTTCCTTTATATTTGCTTACAAAACCAACAAAAGATGGGTTGGTTAAATTAACAACAGAACACTGATTTATTATTTCGAGTGGTGGTGATAACAATTCTAATATTTCTGACTTACTCTGAAGCAATAAATTAATGAGTGATTTGTTTAGAATTTGACATTTGCCTTGCTTCTGAATATATACGTTTTCAGTAATAACACAGGTGGAAATATTTAACTTTCCTCTTGTAAATTCTATATTAGGATAAATATTACCTCTTGAAACTGGTGATTCCTTTTGTCGGTTGATTAATATTTCTAAGACGTCTAGAAGGTAGAGTGTATCCTGGTAAGAGAAGCACGTTGTTACATTGCTATCGCTTGAGAGTAATATAAAATACTTGCCATAAACAATACTACAGGTATATTTATTACATGTAAATTTCCAAGTATTGCTTGAAGTTTTTTTAAATAAATCCATAATTAGAATGAAAACTATTTTGAAAAATAAAAACTAAATAAATGATTATTAGAATGTAAAACTTCTGTTTATATGGTTGCTTTAATACAACAGAGTGACTTACAGTGAGGAATATAGTAGCTTCGTGTAACAGATGCAACGTGTACAGCTAAATTTATTACATTAGCATGAGTTAGAGAGTGAAATAGCAGTAACATGTAACAGATGCAACGTGATCAATGCTAGCTCTGTCATTCTAACTTATATTTTAACTTAGTTGACCGACCAGTTACATCGATAAAAGAAATCGATTATTATTAATAGTCGAATTAATGTATTCTATGCTATAGTAATTATGTTAAGGAACTAGAAGCTATTTATAAACATCTGCTACCAGTGATGAAGATGAAGAATTCAATGACTATGGTATAACTCAGATATTTATCGCCTTTTGCTCTCGAGGTTGGATGGAAGAGTGATTGGTGAGTTGTGAGGAGTTATAACGGTCCCGGGTTCGAACCCTGTTGAATATTTTGTTATCTGAAAAATTGCAAAATTAAATTTAGTTACTGGTGAAAAATAGCGATTTGAAAAATAGTAGAAGTTACCTGTAGACATCTCTAGCGTCTGTAAAATAATGGTTGGTGAAAAATAGCGATTTGAAAAATAGTAGAAGTTACCTGATGCTAAGTGTAGACACCCGAACACCTGTAAAATAAAGGTTGGTGATTGGACGGAGTACTAGCGTTGGGTGACTAATAACGCCTCTAGCGGAAGATGCGGGAACTTGAGAAGTTGCCATGGTTACGGATGAAATGCTGACATCTGATTGGTTGAAATAATAACGACCACTGCTAAAGGTTGAAATGGTGGCTTCTGATTGGATGGATTACTAAAAATGGACGGTAATGATGGGCTACGGGTGACTTTGATCGAGTTGGCTAGTAATGTATACTACTCATATTAATATGAAAATAAAGTATCTGCAAAGAAAATAACCCAATACTATATAATTTGACCTTATTAAAAAATTTTAACTTTTGCACACTTATTTGTACAAATGCACTTTAGCAGATCGTAATGGTGGCTCTTATTTAACAAACTTATGTTTATCCTCTACCGATCTACGATGGTGTATGATCAAGTGTCAGTCGCTAAAAGTGTCAAAAATCCAATTTAATAAATCTGGATTTGCGATTTTGGACCATATTCATGGACATTTTAAGTCACTTTATAGACATAAAAAGAAAAACAAATGTTACGATTATAGTTAGCAATCATTCCAAACTACATTTTAATCTAAAAAATAACATTCTACGATGAATAGAACTGGAAATAATAGTGTTTGAAATATCGAAAAAATGTTCACTATTTAAGTGCATTATGCACTAAGTGCACATGCGTCTTTTCCCAAGTTGTATCCTATTTCATACACTACGATCTATTCTCTACCCAATGAAAAAAGTTTCAGATTAAATGGCCCTGTAGAACCGAAGTTATTGATGTTTAAAAATAGTCACTCGAAAATTTCAAATTCTCTTGGTCACATAGTCTAGTGGTTATCAATCACGTTAATGAAACCTAAGTTCGCGGGTTCGAAATCCAAGACCTGACCATTCTTAATTTTTTTGCAAAAAAAAATATTTTTATTTTTTCACTAAAATCGCTCTAACTTCGGTTCTGGTGGTCCAAATTCAATAAAATTGGTATATTCTTTGCCGTAATTTTTTTCTTAATCTTTTGAGAAGGGGTTATTTTAGGCCCCAAAAAAATTAAAAAAAAGGGCCAAAATAACGCGATATTTTTCGACCCTTAAAATTCGTAATTTTAATTATATATGTTAAGATAAAAGATAGCGGAGTTAATTTGATACTTTTTACAGGTACTTTTGGCGCTAAATTATAATGGAATAGCGATTTGTTAAAAAAAAATTTTCGTCCCTTTTTATAAATATTATATTTCACACGATCGCCTGCCGCTCCAGTTTTATAAACCTCCGGCGCTGTGATTAACGCTGTTAGATAGATAATTTAACGCACTATAAGTCTGTGTAAACAAATCTCGCGTAAGTTAAGTAGTTTTCGAGCTAGACGATTTCCCGCGAAGCAAGTTTGAAGCGCGAAATTATAATTTTGGCCCTCATTTTTTTAATATCATCCTTGGAGCAAAACCGATAGCATATTGAATTCCCCGTATGGATATTGACTGTATAGAATGTACCTTAACCAACTAAAGTTAAAAATAAAAAATTATTCGATAAAAACTACGTTACAAATTCTGGCCCTTTTTGGCCCCTATTGCCGACATATTTTTTGTACCCCCATTCGATAGGAACGTAGCCCCTATGATCTTCTACGAGTTTCATAAAAGAATTAGTGGATTCCTACCCGCGTTGTCGAATTAAACATTTCGGAAATACGTTTTCCAAAAAAGACGGACAAAAACGTACAAATTTACAGCCCCTTTTTCCACCCGAAATTTTAATAAATATCTTACCCCCATTCGATACGAAGGTAGTACCACTCTTCCCCTTTCCAACCGCGTTACTTTCGTCCCCGTACGATTAATATTAGCCGAGTTATAGCGGATCCCGCAAAGTCATTTTGTCCGTTTTTTCAACTTTGACGGACATTTTCGGAAAAAAGGCGTGGTAATCTTTTTTGAAAAAAAAAAACGAATTCACTAATTTATCCCTTCTATCATATCCCGGCGTCGGCTAAGCAATAACCTAGGGTTTTTTCGAGCCACTGTAGAGCGCCTTTCAAAAAAATTTTAAAATTGTCGAAAAAATGACGGTTTTTTGTCCGCCGTGTCCGTCGAAGGGTTAGATTTAATAATGTTAGAGTTGCTAATATCTTAGAATTCCGAGCCGCTCCCCTGGTGAGAAAATAAAAAAATTTGGTCAGTTCCTTCATCGAAAAGTCCCCCAGAATCCCAAGTTAACCTATATAGTTAGCGATGGCCTGCGGCTTTAGGAGCGGCCGCGGAATTCACCTCCCTCATAGCGGCCGCGGCGGTGTTGCGTCAAATGGAGAAATATTTATCCCACCGAGCGAAGTGAGTGAGTGAAATATGAAACGGTATCATGAAGATGAAATGCGGGTAGGTAACCCATAGCCCATCATTGAGTTTACTTTATTTCACGACGTATTTCACGCTGACTTGAAAATATAAAGTTATTTATTATTTATTTCGCTACCTTTCCACCGATAATTACAGTAGTAGTCTAGTAAACGCTCAATAGAGTGTACAAAGGAGAATCGTGAACTTGGTTCATCACGCAATTTTATTTTCTCAATGCCTTTTCTGATAATTACGGAGCCCGGGACGGACATGAAAAAAATATTTTTCTAACACGAGTCCTCATGATACAGTAGCTAACACGAGCCCTCATGATACAGTAGCTAACACGAGCCCTCATGTTACTAACATGAGGGCTCGTGTTACTAACATGATCCCTCATGGCTCCAAACGCAACCATAAATATAAGCTAAATTTGTTATAACATAATTTATGTCATTTTTACATTTATTTATACACCAACTAATTTAATTTGTGCAGTTTCTATCACTTATAATATATATACAATAATTTCGTAATGTTACAATTTTGGAATAAAACTACATACATACAGTACTTGTTGCAAAGTACTTTACGGTGCAGTGCTCTGATCCTCGTGGCTTTATTTTCACTCACTCACTACGTTCATGTAATAAATTTTACAAATGGATGCCTGGTGGTAGGCCTTCAGATTGAAATAGGGTTAATTAAAGGCCTTTCCTTTTTAAGACAGGATGGATGAAAACTTAAAGCAAATCCAATTGATCTCAAATGAATATCTCGTCTCAATGTTTAATCAATTCAGAGAAAAGGAGCAGGTGCAGCTATTCATAGCTTACCCGGTATTTAATCTGTACTTTACAGTATATATATCTTTATTCTCTAAGTAGCATTCAATCCTATCCTAAATAATTAAAGAAAGTCAATAGCACAGGTTACACGTTTATTCTGGTCAATGAAGTGTAAAATGACTACCCGGTTCTCTGGGGAGTAGAAATTATGACTAAATGGCCAAATAAATTTCTTATTACTTTGATCTGATCGTTTCAAGTTAAAGATCCTGAGCTCCGAATTCAAGGTTAAATTCTTCATTAAAAAGATAAAAAAACTACAGTATTCAAGGTAAACAGATCGTTCGTTTTGAAGTACATTGGCACATATGGTTATTTATCACTGTTAAGGTTGATGAGTCGTAAATACAGTGTCACATACAGTAGACTACAGTATGCTTGCCCTTCTTTGTATTGAGAATTTCCAAGCAGCATAACGTAAATGTAAATAATATAATGTAAATTACATGTACCTCAGAATAAATTTCGTTAATACGTTTGCCAATAAGAGAGTTCCATACATTTATGTTCGCTTGAGTTACAATTCACATGGCGGTGTGAGAAAGATTTCCATAAATTTTTGACCTTCGTCCTGGTCAGTCGGGCCTCCGTCATGGGATGATAAATAACTAATGCTTGTTGTCTTTGGCCCATACAAATTTTCTTCTATAAAGTACAGTTCTTGGCCGTAGACGAAGGTCCCACACACATGGGGGTACAAAGGTCCGAAAAAAAAGCGACCCAGTCGCTAAATTTCGTCCCATTCGGACCTTCGTCCCATTCGGATCTTCGTCCCATTCGGACATTTCGTCCCATTCGGACCTTTGACCTACAAGCTACAACCCACAGCACCTACACTTTAAAATATCACTTATCAGTCAATAACGGCACGGGGCAACAGGAGCCAGCTGCAAACAAAGAAACAATCCAATAGCAACGGGGAGATTACAGAAATTGACCTTCAATTATTGGAGGTGTGTACCTGTACACTGTACACTGTACATACTAAATAAAATTAAAGATTACTGTATTAAAGAAGGGAGCTTGCTTGCTACAGCTACTATACATTTCAGTGCTGCGTTATGGATTGCCCGTACTATGAAACGTGACCTGTATAAATAACTCATATCTGACATCCCATCTATTTTTCCAAGATATTTGTTGAAATTTGGTCTCAATATTATTTCTGAAGAATTTTCCATATACAGTACTACTGTGACGGGATCCAGGAGGGATCCCGGTTTATCCGGTGTTAGTTCACGCGTCCCCGCCGTGTGTGAAGAGTAAATGTGTTCGTGTCGTTCGTTGTATAATGATCGGTATAAAGATATAGATATAGGTTGTTGTACACGGAAGGCGGGATACGGTAACTAAAGCTAAACTATCTAACCTAAACTAGCACCAATATTGCACTGAGATAACTGAACTGATATGATTACTGCCAAGTGGCTATATTGCACGGTTGGCCTTGTTACTCTACCTAATCGATGCCTTTCCCCCCTCTGATTGGTTGATACCCTTGTTGGCGCCCTTTGGAGTGTTCCCGTTCACTCCACCTGTTCTCTCTGGGTTAGGGGTTTGGCCCCTGACCCTCATTGTGTGCTTCTCCTTCCCATTCTCATTGGGGTGGCACGAGTGATTGATTACCCAATCTCGTGGCCCCCAATATTGCTTATCGGCTTAACTTTATGGGGTGTTAGTGGGATTGAATAAGCTAACACTCCCCCCCATGCTATCTTCCCGGTAAGAAGATAGCATCAACCAAAAAGTGCGCTACAATCCCGCTGGATCCCGATCTAGTATCGGGTGTGGGGTGGAATTCTTTTCTCTCGGAGCCGGCTTTCCAGGCCGCTCCCTATTGGTATGATAACGCTACCCTGTATGCCTGGCGTCCCATGTCGGGCCGATCGCGCTCACCTCTCACGCGACTTTTGTTTCCCCAACACTTTCGCCCTGTCTCCTCTCCACTCTCACCCTAACTCTCTCATACACTCGGACCTCCTCGTCCCACACTCAGCCTCTTATTCTCCCCCCCCCCACATTAGAATTGCGTCCGCACTCTCTCCGCACTTTCGCTCTATTACTCCGTCCCTCAACCCCACTTTGACTACCTCATTCCTCCTGACGAATCTCCCCCCCTCTTGTGCCGTCGCACTCAAGAAGTGTGAAATTGTCTGGTGTCTCGTCCATAGTGCCATAGTCAGTTTACCCCCCAGTCCCAGTACCTAATTGAGAAAGGTTGTATGACTATAGTACTTACTCCGAACGTATATTTGTAGATTACTAATTACTATGTACGTACATACGAATTGCACTTATATGATTATTTGCATTAATTAGATTTATACTTAATAGTTCGTACGTCTCACGCGGCGCCTTCCAGGCGTACCACGTCCAAGTCCCAGTCTCTCTCCCTCGGCTCTGGGAACCTATCTGTTCCTCTGGGGATAGTTCCCCCTGGCGTCCTCTTCCCTGGGTCGTTTCTTCGTTACCACCGTTCCTCTGGGATCCGCTTTCTGCTTTCGGACCTTCGCCGCCACCTCCCTGCTGATCCCGGTTGTCGGCTCCTTGGGCGCTGGTGTTATTAGTGCCCGATATCGCTTCGCTGGTGGCCCCTCAGAGTGGCCCGGTTGTCTCCCTCTGGTGGCGTCCCATAGGATCATCTTCATTGCTTGTGGTACGTGCTCCGCCAAGAAATCCCTAAACTCCCTTCGGTTCTGTGGCGTCCACCTGTCCAAATATCTTTGTGTGTTCATCACTCCGGCGTACGACGCCGCCGTTGCTACCTCTTGGTAGGTAAACGGTAGCCTCCGCTTTATGATTTCCATGTGAGTCTCCTGATTGATAAGGAAGAAACCCCACTTGAACTCCTGGGCCTTCATGCGCTGGCGCGTCATGGCCCCGACGTCGGCCCACTCCTCCAATCTTGCGAACTTCTCCTCGTCGTCCATCCAGTCGCACTGGCGTCCGTAGTGTCCCCGAAAGTGGCACTTTGGACATCGGTTATGCAACCGTGGACACGCCCCCATCCTGTGGCTTGGCTCTCGGCAGTAGAGACAAAAGGTTCCCTTCTGGAACCGGTACAAGCAGCTCCTTTCCTGGTGGGTCTGTCTCCCACAGTAGTCGCAGCCGAGTACCAATGTCTCCCGTCCCACCTCGTCTTTCGTCCCAAGCGATCTCCGCGGTCTGTGGAGTCGCTGGTAGGCGAATTTCTCTACGTTGGTCTCCCTGTCTACGTCGATCTCTCCGCCCCTCTCGGGCATCGTCTCCCCGAATACTATCCGTGGTGCCGTCCCCGGTTGCTCGCCCAACCTGATGGTGCTCCCCGCGAAATCCATCGTCGGCTCCTCGTGCACCCAGGTCCGCTTGCCGGATCTGTTCCAGAAGGCCCTCGCCCCACTGGCCATCACCACCCTCCCGCCAACCCAGTCCGTGTCCGAGTGGCCTATCCTCTTGATGGGCGGCATCTCTCCGAACTCGTCGTCGTCCTCCTCCTCTGGCAGTGACTCCAACCCCGGTATCCCGATGGATCCACTATGTCCCTTCCCGCCTTGGCTCCCGCCCGTAGCTCTCCATCCCTCTAACTCCCTTAACTTCCTTGGCGGCTGGTCGCCTTCGGCGCCCGCTGGTATGGGCATCGCTTGCAACCCCGACGTCGACTGTCTCAGCGATCCCACCGTCCATCCCAGTTCTCGCCCTAGAGACTCCCCCGAACTCCCTGACGAAGTCCAATGAAGCTCGTCTAAGCCTGCCTGTTCCCCGAAGCCGTAACTCTGTGTCCTGGCCTCCTCTTCCCTCTCCTCTGCTTCTATCCTCTCCCGTCTGGCGACTTCTTCCAGTCGCTTTGCTTCTCGTCTATCCGTTTCTAGCTGCTCCCATCTCTGATACGGCATATCTGTCTCCCCGTCTACCAGATGTCGGCTGTTGTAGTACACTGACTCGCCCTTCAGCCCCGGGTGGTCTACCAGACCGTCGAAGGCCGTTTTAAAGGCTCTCCTGTAGCTTAGGGGTGATCCCGATAACAGAAATGCCCCTGGTTCCCTCTCGATGACCACGGTCATAAATAAGTTAAGCAAACTTATCATCATCCAATCTTCCTGCAGGATATATCACTTCTGATATACCTTTATCGCTCCTCTGCGGAATTGATATATCTCTTGCTTTCCCGGTCTCGCTCCCCACTTTAGCGAGTTCGCTAGTTCTGCTCCGTATTCTTCCCTGAACTTCCCCCAGTCCATTGGTTTGTGGCATACGAGCCCCAATAGCTGGCCCATTGCCACCGCCCCGCATTGGCCTGTGTTTTCGATTACCCCCAACCCATCCGGTGCCGTCATAGCCATAAAGACCTTCTGCATATCCAGGAGGTTGGTGGCGTCCGGACCGATGATTCTCTCCGCATCCTCGCGAATCGCCGATCCCACTTTCGTCGTCGACTTCTCTCTTACTAAGACTTGTACCGCTTTCGGTAACCGGTTTAATTTCGGCCCGTCCTTCTTCCCATACGTCCCTAGGTCGAATAAGAAGATGTCCCATTTGGCGCGGCCAAATGTAGGAGTATGGTCCTGGCCGACCCTGCCGTTCCTCGTCTCGAACCCGCTTCGTCTTCCACGGTTCCCTCGTCATCTAGGATCATATATCCCCCTCTGTTGACGGACTCTATGAATCTCTTCCAGTCCTTCCTCGGTGATTCCCTCGGGTACTTCGGAATCCCGAACTTCGCCTCGTCCCCTTTTACCACATAGTGGAAGTGTTGGAAGATCGCGTTGTCCAGCGACGGCGTCCCATAGGTCCCGACCAGCCGCTGTTCGTGCATCTCCCTGAAGTGATCCTGCAGCGCTCGCGCCGCGTGACCCCTTTCCAACCTCTCGTAGTATCCTCTCGTCTTCTCTTCCGGATGCCTCTCGGTGAAATCCACCAGTATCTCCTTTCCTCCTGACTCCGCCTTTCTCTTCCTGATCAACTTGCTCGCCATTCCGAACACTCACTCGCTCACCTGCAAGGTGGTGCCTTACCAAGGCGCAATACAGATGAGTGATGTATCTAGGATGTTCTGTACGGTTCGATAATGGCCTATTTCTTACTTAACTGCGCCTTTTAGCCTAAATTATTACTAATTAATTCTGAAGCTAGTAAATGAGCGTAATTTACGATTTCTGTCCGTTACTTTTATTATGTTCTAGAATAACTTTCCTTGTGTTGCCATTATTTGTAACTTTCAGCCCTATTCTATTTATTTATCTATTTAATTTTGATTCTACTGTCCTACTACTTACTACTGCCTATGGATTATTCTATTCTCTAATCCACATTCTGGCCTACTCTGTGGGCCTATGCAGTACAGCAGTATGCGTCGTGTGGCCACACGATTTACCCAGCTGTACTCATATGCCCCCCTCTCGCTACTAACTGCTAACTAATATCTATATCTTATATACCCCTTTTACCTCTTACTCTCTCTCTTCTAACTAACGGTACTACGTACCCTCTAACTCTAATTCTAACTAACTAACGGTACTACGTACCCTCTAACTCTCCTCTAACTAACGGTACTACGTACCCTCTAACTCTTCTCTAACTAACTAACGGTACTTACGTACCCTCTAACTCTCTAACTAACTAGCGGTACTACGTACCCTCTAACTCTAACTAACTAGCGGTACTTACGTACCCTCTAACTCTCTAACTAACTAGCGGTACTTACGTACCCTCTAACTCTCTAACTAACTAGCGGTACTACGTACCCTCTAACTCTAACTAACTAGCGGTACTTGCGTACCCTCTAACTCTCTAACTAACAAGCGGTACTTACGTACCCTCTAACTCTCTAACTAATTAGCGGTACTTACGTACCCTCTAACTCTCTAACTAACTAGCGGTACTTACGTACCCTCTAACTCTCTAACTAACTAGCGGTACTTGCGTACCCTCTAACTCTCTAACTAACTAGCGGTACTTACGTACCCTCTAACTCTCTAACTAACTAGCGGTACTTGCGTACCCTCTAACTCTCTAACTAACTAGCGGTACTACGTACCCTCTAACTCTCTAACTAACTAGCGGTACTTACGTACCCTCTAACTCTCTAACTAACTAGCGGTACTTACGTACCCTCTAACTCTCTAACTAACTAGCGGTACTTGCGTACCCTCTAACTCTCTAACTAACTATCGGTACTACGTACCTCCTAACTAACTAACTAACTAGGTATTACGTACCTCTTAACTAACTTCTGCCTACTAACTGCGTACCTACTATGTACTTATTAATTTTATTTTTATTTTCTATTTTTTTGTGTGGGAAGGGCGTCTCGCCCTCAATCCCACCCCCCTCAGTCCAAATCTTGGACGACTAAACTCTTCTCTAACTCCACTAAGGTGCTCCTTCTAGCAGACAGCATTTCCCTACAGCTCTCCTGTAGGTTTTTCTGTCCTTTGCACCTATCTTACCACCTATCCGCACTTCTACCGATCGGACTCTTCCGTCCTCGTCGGAGTAAGTGCCTACAACTCTTGCTAACCGCCATTGGTTGTTGATGATAGTATCATCCGTAACGATTACGAGATCTCCCTCTCTTAACTCCCTATTTGGCTTCCTCCACTTACTCCTTTTATGGAGTGTGGGTAGGTATTCCTCGACCCACCTCCTCCAGTACTCTGCGCTTATTGCTTTAGCGACTTTCCAACTTTGGCGGGAGTGTATGTCATCTGGGTCTACACCCCGCATATCGATGGTCGCTGGCCTTTCCATCAGGAAATGGCTAGGCGTCAGCACGTCTAATGACTCAGGGTCATCATTCTCCGGATATAGCGGTCTGCTATTAATGATCCCCTCGCACTTCGCAAGTACTCTCCGTAAGACGTCCTCAGTGACCATGTGGGTGTTCATTAGCTTCGTCATTAGACGCTTTGAACTGCCCACCAGTCTCTCGACGCATCCTAGTGTATGTGGTGCATACGGCGTCCTTCTCTCCCACTTTACTTGTCGTCGTCTCATGGCCGCCCTGACTTCCTCCCCTTCCAAGATGTCCAAGGCCTCTGCCATCTCACTCTCTGCGCCCACAAAGTTGGTGCCGTTGTCGCTGTATATCACTGCGATCGTCCCACCTTTGCGGTCTCTAAACCTTTCTAAGGCATTAATGAATGCTGATGCGGTTGCATCTTGGGCGAGTTCTATCCTTACCGCCCGTGTGTTGTTGCATACGAAGATAATGCCGTAGCGTTTCTCCGTGTGTCGCATCACTTTGATCTTTATCGGCCCGAACATGTCCACACCGAAATGCGTAAATGGCGGGTCGTGTTGTCTTACCCTACTCGCCGGTAGTGGCGCCATCTCCTGTACGGCACGCTCCTTCTTCGCTCGTCGGCAGGTCTGGCACTGCCCCACTACCGCTTTTACCTTCTTCCTCAGCTGTTTGACCCAATAGGTCCTCCTTATCTCTGTGAGGGTTCGGTTGGTGCCCCCATGTAATATCGATTTGTGGGAGTCCCAGATAATCTGGTGGACTATTGGCGATCCTGTGGGAATGATGATGGGTTTCGGTGGTACGACTATGCTGTTGTTGTATCCCACCCTAGAATTCATTACTAGAATCCCGTCGTCATTGAGTTGTGGCGACAGCGTAATCAGCTCGCTGTCCCGTCGGAGGTGCTGTTGGTTACCGACGCGTTCCACCTCGTCGCCATAGTTCTTTCGTTGTTCATAGCGGATCACTGCCTTGGCCGCTCCTTCCAAATCTATGGTTGTCCTGATCTTCTTGTCCTTGCCAATTCCCGCAAGGAAATCCCCGAAGGCTCTCCAGTACGCCACTAGTTTCTTGGTCTTATACCAACTAGAACTGTAGCTGAGGAGTTTATCCGTCGGGTTATCGCACAGTTCTCGTCCTGGTTGCACGTCCCTAATCTCCCTCACCATCTGGGAGTATATCTCTTCTCCCTCTGAATCTCCCTCTTCTCCCTCTGACACTACTTCTGAGCCCGGGTCCACCTTTCTCATCGGCGGCCAGGCCTCCTTATCGCTCAGAAATTGTGGCCCATGTTGCCACAATACTTGCTTCTTCAAGAAAGTGTGGCGTACCACGCCCCTCGACAACAAGTCCGCTGGGTTCTCGTCTGTTGGGCAGTAGTGCCACCTTTCTAGTTCTGTGGTCGCCCTTATTTCGTCCACTCTATTTGCGACGAATATCGGGTATCTCGTCCTTTCGTTATGTAGCCAACCAAGCACTACCATGGAGTCCGTCCAATAGTGTGTCTCCACTATGTTGGGAATAGTGTCCACTAGGTAGGCTGTGGCTCTAACTCCTAGTCTCGCAGCTGTCAATTCTACCTTGGGAACTGATGCTGAATCTGGCGGCGTTGACTTTGCTTTGCTAAAGGCTAGTCTGGGCTTATGAGCCCCCTTTCGTTGTACTAGATAGAGTGCCGCTCCGTACGCCTCCAACGACGCATCGGAGAACATGTGTAGGTCCAGATTCGTCATGTTCCCATCCGGGAAATACACTCGTGGCATGTTGTATGTTCCCATCTCCTCCAAGTCTCCTGTCCACTTGCTCCACTGTTTCTTGATTTCCTCTGGTACCTCTACGTCCCACTCATCTTTCAATTTGTATACTCTCTTGAGTATCTGTTTTCCTGTGACTAATAATGGGGATGCTAGGCTTAGGGGATCGTATATCCTTGCTATATACGATACATAGCCCCTCTTCGTGTGGATGTCTGCGCCCTCCTGGCTCAGCTGATACTTCAGTTCGTCTGTCTCCCTGTTCCACACGATTCCCAATGCTTTCTGTTGAGATTCTGTTCTCTTATTCGCCATGTCCTGCCCTTTGGCTGTTGTGGGATTGTCCATGGTCGATTCTGGTCTCCTGTCCTCTATCGCCTTAATAAATTCTTCCGAACTGGATTGGAATTTGGCCAGGTTAAAGCCGGATCCTTTTAGAATGTCGCGAACCTCGCGCCCTGTGTCCAGTATCTCCTTAACCGTATTTCCAGACTCCATTCCGTCGTCTACGTAGAAGCCGCGTCGAATCATATCGACGGCCCTACTGCTGTATCTATCTTCCTTCCCTTTCACTGTGTCTCTCACTGCCATAGTCGTCGTAAATGAAGACGACTTGGCCCCCATGTTCTGTACTACCATCTTATATGCCGGTATTATCGACGGTTCTTCCTCGCCGTTATACCATAAGAAGCGTTGACTGTCGCTATCTTCTTCCGTTACACGGACTTGGTTGAACATGCCTTCTATGTCACACGTGAAGGCGTGTTTCCCATTTCTAAATCTAAGTAACACCTCTATGCCCGAATTGTATATGTTTGGGGCTTCTAACAGGTAGTCGTTTAAGCATTTTCCGTCAGTCTTTGCCGATGCGTCGACTACTGTACGCGCTTTTGAAGACCTTTAGCAGTTTAACCTGCCAAAATTTATATGTCTTTTGGTTTATAAATAGACTTTAGCATATGACAAGTATTTAATACTAATAAACACAACATTAGCCGAAGCCAGCCTAGTGCGCGTCCATTCACCCGCTGGATATACCCGGGAGACTGGATTCGGAGGGCTTAGATTTTATATTGCAGTGTAAGCTTACTGTATTATTCGATTGATCGTTAATAAATAATTTCTGACAAATATTATTCACTTTCGGGAAATATTAACAGTTCCTTTAGGACGTGGCGCTCTATCTAGGTAAACAGAGATATGACTTATACTAAACACAACGGTAAGTCGGTAAGGCTTATGATTCACGTATGAGGCGCATTCTTTAGGAAATGCTTAGTTATCAGCCACAATCACGCACACTACCGGTAACGCACAATACTGCACAATAATCTGCCGACCATCAATGAATTTTATCATACATAAAGAGAACAGCAATTGACTCATGTAGTGCCTATCAAATAGCATTAAATCCACTACAAACCACGATAATATAAGTCGCAATCGCTATATGTAACCTGTCTCTCTAACCTGTAGTGTATCAAGAAAATTGGGAAATTTGGGTTATTTATCGATGTTCTCCAAATAATAATATTCAACCAACTGATACAAATAATGACAACAGTAAATAGCAGTATAATAATGTATGTTGAACCGGGTTGTACCGCTGAGTTGTGTTGTGTTGATAACAGTTATACGTTCTATAATCTAAGCCTACTAATGTTTCTTCTAAAGTCTGAAACCAATTGACTCTAGAGCCGGTGTTCTTGGCCTAGATAGAAACAACAAAACTATAACACAGAAAACAGTAAGACAGTAAACTATAAGACTGAACACTCCTAGCACGATCTGTAGAATATCTCCACATCAACAGTAAAAATCGCCCTGATTGGCTGTTAAGCTAAACAAAGAACCATGTGTCCAACGGCCGTTTCCATGCCAGCAACCAGCTGTTAGATGTCGTAATCTGAATCATCAAGGCTACACTGTGCTAGAGGATTTGACGCATTGCGGGTTTTATGCCTTGCCATGTCCGCCAAAGCACACATATAGAAGAATGACTTTTATGTCCGTTAAAACACCTATAACGGTACTTTGCGGGCAAGGGGACTGATTATATCCGCAAAAGCTTTTACACCGCTCCCAGAAAATGGGATTCAAGTCTATAAATATACAAAAATCACAGTTTCTAATATACGTAAATACTCTAAACAGTTAGTCTTTCTTGCGCGGACGGCGTTTACGCAGTTTTTTAAAGCTGGCCAGAGTCTTTTTCTCTTTGGGGCGAGCCACTTTACAAGGAGGGCTATAACTCCTGGGTGAAGGGTGCAATATGATTGCATCAGAGGGTGTAGGATTATGGTCGGTGTATCCGCCAGTCGAAGTGCCGGGTTGATTGACATCAACGTCGGGGGAGAGAGGTCTAACGGCCTTGAGAGCGCGTTTTAGGACGGCCGATCTTACGGGTCCTTTACGAGTGGTCTGAACGAGAGCCGTGGGTGGACCATAGGCAGTCAGAAACTTCCTGGGTTTAATGGTTCTTTCCAACTCGCGTTCGCGGGCTCGGTATTCGTAAGGCCGTCAATATACTTCCTGTAACTCGGGGTGTGAGTTAACAAATAAGTCTCCATAGTCCGGATCCTGACGGATAAAATTGATTAGGTTATATGAATGAAGGTCGCTAGGATTAACACTCCTGAGAAATTTGCGTACGAACTTGGTTGAAATACATTCTCCGACGCGCTTCAGTAGTTCGTAACTCGATATGCGTGATTTCTGTTCGACAGAAGCGAATAGATAAGGATGGAACGCATAAACTCCTTCGTAAGCGCGTCCAGGATAATAACGATGGCGCGAATCACAATGTAAATCAGCGTTCGCTTCCCAAGCTCTGATGTAACGTAGTGTGATCATTTCATCTACGCTTTCCAAATCGTGATTAAAAGGGCAATCGAAACTGGCGTGTCCCTTTAGTTGACAATGGTGACATTGAGTCATAAATTGAGGGCAAACCGCAAAAATGTGCAAGTTATTGAGTCTACAATATGCACAATAAATTTCCATCACCGGTTGTTCGTGGAAATAGGAACAGCGGACGTTTGTGTCCTTCAGTTTGTTGGTTGGGTCTAGGGCATTCGTCACAATAACACCAAAGACGTACGTCCTGTAGAGGAAACGTGGGTGATCGTTCTCCAGTTTTGCAATATTCTTCCATTTGTTCAAAACTATCCGGGATAACAGGTAGTGGACGATCGGCGGTAAGATACATCATAGTGAAATAGAGCCGTTTGAGTTCTACCATGGGGTCATGATGTATACCTTGAGGATATAGAGTCTCGAGGTTCTGCTGACTGGCGATGTTGAGATAGGTTTCTCCCAAAAATTCCAGGTAGTCGTTGAAGTCGATGCGTTTATCCGGTTCTTCAACGTTTTCTCTTTCCAGTCTGTTACGAATAGAATTTTCGTGTTCTATTCTCGGTTTATCGTTACGACTCCGCTGGGTATGATATTTAAATAGAACCATTTCCCTTTCGGTGTCTACATCGTCTGTATCATGCAAGTCGATAGGATGGCCGGTAGTTAAGAAGTCCATATACGTACCATTACGATGCGTATAGCGAGCGGTGAATTTTCGATAGTCCAATTCATGCGTAAGTTGCTCTTGGGACATCGGCGGTTCGATATAACGACCATCATCCTCCGTAATGGTTGGATCAGCTTCACCGCGTATCAAGCTATCCACAAATGCTTGTAAAGGTAGAGTATATCGCTCCCTGATACCAAGATCATCTTCTATCAACTCCGTCATATCTGCTATTTGGGTTTATTAATATTATAAGGAGTTTATGTTTAGGCTAGCGGGCGTCGCTGCCTACCTCTCGTTGCCCCCGGACAGTGGGATTCTCAGCGCCGATGTACCGTCGTCGCGGTGTTTACACCAACATGTAGCAACAGCACGACAACGATAACCGGCACAAGTCACTCCACTGTCCGTCCCAAAGGCTTGAATCCACTTTAGGTTCTTTCTATAGGAGAGTTGGGCTACTTTCACAATTGCGACTAGCTACTGTAAACATACTTTAGCAGTAACATTCACCTATAAACGCACAAATTCCACACAACTGTCACCAATTGCACACATACAGGCCATTTGTCCGTTAGTCAGTGCCTTCCAGAATGTCACGTTATTACTGTGTATCCTTGGATACTAACAGTGTGCTATGTATTCTCTATGCTATGCAATGGGACAAGCTTTCTATTGTTCTTTTAACTTGCTTCTAATTCTAGCGTGGGTGTTGCTATGGTGACATTATGGAAAGCTAGCGGTAGAATTAGGGTAATTCTCATGCATACAGATCTGGAATGCTATTTAATAGTAATTCTTTAATTGTCAATATCCTCTTTATACATGATTTTATTAAATTTTATCGGCTATTGACTATATGTTGGAGATTCTCGCACTCTAATACATTCAATAGGATGAATCTCCGCTCCCATGATCTATTAATTAATGGAATTTTGGGAATGTTATAAATTGCACAAAATGACAATTTATGAAATTCATTTAAGATATGAATTTAAATTTATTCCCGTGAATTTTATTATTTGATGGTAAAATTGACACAATTTTATTCCAGAGCATGTCTGGGGACCTAGGATCCTTAATTCTGTAAAATTGTCTTTTAAGAGTATCGGTAAGTGCTGCGATATCTTAATTGACTAGAAATTTTAAAGGATCTGAATTTTACAGATTTTAATAAATATTAAATTAATATTTAAGATGGGCACTGATTTATTCCAGAACTTGTCTGGGGACGTTAACCACTGATTCTAGAATTTGTCTTTCAAGTATATCGGTGGGTGCCGCGATATCTTAATCGACTAGAATTACAGATGGTCAAAAGGTTTAACAGATTTATTTGCGTTTTACGCTACTGTTATAGGGACATCACGCTACTATATGTATTATTTAATATAAAGTAGAAGAGCAATATCGCACGAAGCAATGTCAGTGTGAAGAGGCAAGTCGTTTCCAAGGTCTACCCAGAGCTTGGTTTAGCCGAGACACGAGGATCTGAACTTTGCATTCCTAATACTCTGCCTACCAATAATACTTAAATATAGTAGGAGCTTTATTGTACTTTAATAAGTACTGACATGTCATCTTACATGTAGTCTCGTATTTATAATATAATACGGACAGTAAGGAAAAAGAAAGAATTATTTCTCGCCGTCATATTAAATATATTATGTGTAATTACGTAATAAACACTAATATATTGCACTAACCTACTAAATAATCTAAAATAACATTCTACAAAATAAAATTAAATAAAACGATTATAATAAAGTACATAATAACGTTCTCATATAAAAATATAATAAAAATAGATAGAATAATATAGTCATGCACCCACTCCAGACGTATCACGTTGGGGAGTCCCTAGATGTTTGAGGAATTAGGGAGGTGGTCGTGGGAAGAGTGTCTTGCCTTCCATAGTTTCCGGAGAGTTCTCTGTCTCTTTCCAGTAAACATAAACGACCAACTGGGCGGTTGAGTTGTTGCGTCTCAAAGATTATGCCTGGCTTCTTGAAGTTACGCCGCATGACGACGAGTTCTACCGAGCGTACTAAACCATCATCCGAGATGTGAGTCTCGATGATACGACCTGTCTGCCACCGTTTACGTGGAAGGTCTGAATCTACAATAAGCACCATATCTCCGGCGCTGACGTTTTCTTGCTGCGCAAACCACTTAGTTCGAAGTTGTAGCGTGGGCAGATAATGTTTCTCGAAATGGTCAGCGAAACGACGGGATAGCAACTGCATAAGTTGCCAAGTTCGACGGCAGTATTCGTCTCCGTCGGCAATCTCCGATCGTGGGAGCATGGCTACAGGTTTCTTCAGTAGGAAGTGCGCGGGTGTTAACGCTTCCAGGGAATCGGGACTCAATGAGACTGGCATAAGCGGTCTCTCGTTGAGATAGGCAGCTATTTCCTCCATTAACGTCCGCAAAAGTTCGTCGGTGAGATACGCGCGGCATGGCACTATAAAGTGAAATGCGGTCTTGACACTTCTAATTAATCTCTCCCAACTTCCTCCCCACCAAGGGGCGTCGGCGGCGTTGAAGGTCCAGCTAGACGCTGTTATCCTTAGCTGATCGTCCACCTGTCTTTGGTTCCAGTCCTTCACGTAAGCCTGGATTTCGTTGTTGGCACCAATGAAGTTCGTTCCCTTATCCGATCTCATGGTATTACTAGTCCCGAAGCGAGCGATCTGTCGGCGTAAACTTAATACAAAGCTGTTGGTAGATAGATCGTTCACCATATCGAGATGGATGGCTCTACAAGTCATGCATACGAAGATGACACACCATCTCTTGACTATAGTCCTAGCACGATATACTTCAATAGGGCCAAATAAATCTACACCAGTATTAGTAAAAGGTGGTTCATAGAAGCTTACTCGTTCCCTAGGTAATTCTGCCTCTCGCTGTGTTAAAGGCCTACTGAATGCTTTCCTACAGGGTATGCAGTTCCTAAGAACTTGGTTCAGAGCTCTACGGGGTTTATCAAAATAATAGCGAGTTCGAATTTCGCTAAGAACTCGTTCTCTACCAGCATGATAAAGTTTACTGTGAACATCTACAATCATCTTGATTTGTACTTCAAGATTTCTAATGAGTATGGGGAATTTAGTGTCAAAGGATAATGGCGCATTGGTGAGCCTTCCTCCAACACGTATTACCCATCTATCATTGTGCTAGAGAAGCGATCCCTTAAGCGCATCTGCGGATTTCTCAACAACAGGAAATACTTATCGGAATCCTCATAGCATTGCAGGAGTCTCAGTATCTGCTTATTGGTTTCTTCATGCTCCTGGTAACTGATTTTCTCCTTTAGAAACCGGTCGGATGTCTTATATTTGGGTAAATTTTTAATAACATGAACTTGCGCAGATGTCAATGGAGCGGTATCACTAATGGTCTTCGTCCTGGAGTAGTGATGATGAAAACATCTCCTTAAATATGTGACGGCTTTACAGAGCCGATTCCAGGAACTGTAGTGATGCATTGCTCTCTGCAGCAGGGGTGAGATTCCTTGCGAGACGTCTGGTGTTCCAGATTTCCAATCTCTATCTCTAATTTCCACAACAGACTTATTTGTGGCGAGGGATTGTGGATCCGAAGCATCGTTTCCGGAAGTATGTAATACAGATAGATCGATCGTCGGTTTAAATAACTTCGATTTACTCGCCCGGGTTTTAGGTTTGACTTTTTCCGCTCCCTTGGCTTGTCTAATCTCCGCTGTAGTAAGGTGAGGAGGCCATTCATTCTCTTCCTTACTCAGGAAGTCGGGTCCACCCAACCAGTCTGGAGTATCTATCAGTTCCTGTGGAGTCGCTCCCCTGGAGGCGATATCGGCTGGATTAATCGTACCAGGGCAATGTCTCCATTGATCTATCTTTGTGCGACTAAGAATAATAGCTACCATGTTAGTAACAAAAACGCTGAACTGACAGACTTCATTGGTTATATACTCCAACACGAGTAAAGCGTCGGTCCAATAAACAGTTTTCTCCAGTGGATAGTCGATTTGTTCTGTTACGTTCCGGCCGATGGCTGTAGCGTATAAAGCCGCCTTTAACTCCGCTCGAGGAACCTTTAACTTGTTGTTAATCAATGCCTTAGAGGTAACTAAGGCAACTTTGATTCCATCCGGAGTTTCGACTCGCAGATATGCTACTATACCTATTCCCATGTCGCTGGCGTCTCCAAACACGTGGAGTTGGTAGGAATACGTAGGAAGAACATGACCAAAATAGGCACGGGAAATTACAAAGCTCTCGATGGCAGGTAGAGAATCTTCCCATTTCATCCACTTCTTTAACAGTTCTCCCTTAAGTGGATCGTCCCATGAGTAGTTTTCAAGCCACATTTGTTGTACTAAACTCCGAGCAATCAATATAACTGGGCTAATAAATCCCAATGGGTCGAAATAAGTGCTCAGGATACTTAAACAAATCCGCTTGGTCCGAACTGGATTATCTCGCTGTTTTAGCTGAAAAAACAGGATATCTCTTTCTGTGTCCCACTTCAAGCCAAGCGTCTTGGTTTCTGGAAGATCGTCCTTTATTAAGTCTAGGTCTTTTGTTCCTCGGTCTTCTACCGGTATCGCTTCCAGAAACTCACGGGAGTTGCTAGTGAATTTCGTCAGTCGAAATCCACCTCTTTTCAAACACTCTACCGTTCCTTTCGCGACATCAATGGCTTCTTCTACTGATGGAAGGGACTTTAAATTGTCGTCCATGTATATATCGCGCTTGATGTTGTCTATCACCTCTTTGGAGAAGGCGTCTCGGTTGTCATTCGCAGTGGTCCGCACCACGGAGCAGGCGTTGGAAGGGCTTGATATGATCCCAAAGGCCTGGATGGTCATCCAGTACTCTACCGGTTTCTGGTTGAGATCTCCTTCAGGCCACCACAGAAATCTTAGGCTGTCTCTATCTCTATCCAGCGCCTTGACTTGTAAGAACATTCCTTCTATATCGGAGGCGAACGCGATGGAATATTGTCTTAATCTTAAAAGTATTCCCAACATAGATTGGAGTAAGTTGGGTCCTGGTAACAACTCGGAATTGAGGGATTGGCCCATATATAGAGCGGAGCCATCGAATACGACTCGTACTTCATGGGGTTTACCGGGTTTGGGAACGTAATGATGTGTTAAGTAATACGTTCTCTCAGTCACTGGTGTTCCTTCCGGTACTCGCTCCACGTATCCCTTTGTAATAAATTTCTTCAACTGAGTTTGGTACATTTCTTTAGCTAAAGCATTAGCCGTAAGGCGTCGATGTAATTGAGTGATTCTTTTCTCTGCCAAGGGTCTGTTATTTATAAATCTAGGTTCTCGTTTTCGAAATGGTAGGCCGATTTCATATCTACCTTGATCTTTTAAAAAACGTGTAGTTGTTTCCTGGATTTGCTTGGCTCTTTCTTCTTCTATCGATAGGGCCTTATCGTATGAATTGGGCTCTACCAATTCTTGAGTAAAGAATCGTACGGCGAGTTCGTCCCGAGTTCTAGCGTTGTAGCGCTCTATCTCATCATTTAGTTCGTCATTGTAATCAATGGGTCCCGATGGGCGAATCAGTTGACATAGGTTCACCTGGGTTTTCCAAGTTTTGTTTTCTGTAAGTAGGTCGATTGTGTTCTCTTCATCGAAGAGTTGGTAGATGTCGTCATTATCTGAGGAGTATGGTGTTCCCTCAGTTAGTTCGTCCACCTCACTGCTCTCCACTTCCCAATCGTTTACTTGGTATATTCGTTCTTGTGGCATTCTCTCTTCGAGAGTTCTGCGGGAAGGGCCAGTAAAGTACCAACCTACTCTAGTTCTTACCGCATAGGTTTGTAGTGGCTGCGGTTGAGCAGGCCGTTTCTCCAATGTCTCGAGCGCCTCATGCGCGTTTTGGCTGATGAGTATTTGCACTCCAGGATAATCTGTCTGGAATCGAGGTATCTTAAGCTGTTGGATGCTCTCGTCCTCGTCCCAGTTATAAGGTTCTACTTGGGTAGTAGCGAAGTTCTTTATAGCCACCATTTTTACTGACCTTATACTTTGTGCTCCTAATTTATCCTGGGGGGTGGACAACGCACCTACATAGTAATCTGCCGTTATGGTAGATTTCCAAACCTGCATAATTCCTGACATATTCAATTTAGTCCGGAATTTGGGTTGTCCAGCAAAGATATCTTCGGCTAGTTCTTGATCGATGAATGTTCCTGTGCTGCCGGAGTCAAGGAGGGCGTTCACTATGTAACTTTTGTTAGGACCGTGAACTCTTACCTGCACTACTGGAAATTCTCTGATTCCTACGTTGGAAGTTGGAGCTTTCCAAGATGGTTGTCTGGCAAAAGTAGTTCGGGAGAACTCATTGTCGGTGTCCTTTTCGTAAGCAAGTGCTCGATACACTGCGGTATTTATTAGGTAACAGGATTCGTTGGCGTCGGAGAATTCGTCAGTATAGAATCCTTCCATCTCAGACTCTTGATCAGTGTCATTTACATCACTGAATTGGACACGTAGTTCGGGCTCACTTACCTGACTCGGGTTGTTTCGTTCGAATTCACTGTGTAACAAGATGTGATGTTTCGCACCGCACTTTGCACACTTTACGTCGGAGTAACAGGTTCGCCGTTGGTGTCCTGGTCTGAGGCAATTATAGCATAACCGCTTATCCCACATGACTTCACGTCTGTCTACCAGGGATTTCTTTAGTAATTCAGCACACGCACTCAAACGGTGGGGCCCGTCGCACAGCGCACAGTTTGGTTTGATGTTACTCACTTTACCTTGGGTAACGTGATGCACTCTCGTTCTTTCTTCAGGCTTTCTTCCGTGCATTCTGTTAGGAGACTGAGGAGGAGTCTTGGCAACCTGTTCTCTCCTATCGTTGGTTCGAGCCTTGTATTTACTTACGTCTTTTGAGGTTTTGTTAACGTAGTAAAATCTATCAGTGTCTTTCCCGCGGTCCTCTTCTTGAGAAGCTTGGCTTTCGCCGTCGTCAGTGTAACATACTGGTGTTACTCTTCTCCTAGAAACGGGTTTCTCACTTACCTTATTTTCCGATGTTTTCTCTCTGGACTGCTTGATGAGTTGTAGTTTTACTTCACCATCTAAGAAGGACATGAGATCAGCCATGGTAGGGCTTCGTCGTTGCTGCTCATTCATATACAACACTTTCTTGTCCCAGCGTGTACATACTCCACCCTTTGGTAAAGTAGAGACTACTGCTCCAATAACCATGGAACTCTGATTACCTAACCAGTCCAATTGTCTACATATCTCCTGAATCTCATCGGAAAACTCGATAATCCCGCTACTAAGGAAGTTTCGGGGGGCTACTAATTTTGCATACAAATACTTAGCTATGTTATCCTTGTTACCATACCTGGTGTTTAATGTATCCCAAACTTGTCTTAATCCATCTGGATGTCCAATAAACTTTAACGCCATTAACTTGGGAGGTCCTTCCAAGCACTTGATGAGGAATCTAAGTTTCTCTCCGTTAGATAGTACAGAGCTCTGTATGCTATCTTTGTAATATTCATTGAAAGGTAACCATTTCATCTCATCTCCATTGAATTTGACGATCTCTCCCACTTTGACCGCTTGGCGGGCTTCTGTTCTAGCCATCTGACGCGTAAAGCTTTCTTGGGCCATCGTGTTATTTAATATCGAATTATCGGTATATGAATTTCTTGGATTGTTATCAGGTCTATAGGGAATATCATTAACAACAGGTTTATAATCACCCTTAATTATGGTTTGCTATAGGAGTTTCTACTTCACTAGCAGTATAGATGCGTGTAGGCTCCACACCTTGCGCATGTGATACTTCAGACCTAACAGGTTGACACAATGTTACTGGGGGTATTGGTATACCCTTTTGTATATTGACTAATTTGTCACGTTCTAGCGCGATGCTTTGCTGCACTTCTTGCAATTCTAACCTACTTTCCCTTACTGTTCCCTTAAGTTGGTGGACAGTCTCCTGCATCTGTCCTAGCAGGAGATTCATCCCCCGCCGTCCCTCCTCTACCCACTCGACCGCCGAAGCGGGAGTCGCCAACATTGTAGCGGGCGAAGCGGGACGACGGGAGACAAATCTTTGATTTCTCTCTCAGTGTCCAGGACAGGGATATTCGCATGGACTGTTCTACCGGGTACAGGCAGTGTAGTACTGTGTAGAGGGAATTTAGAGTTAAGCTCTGGAAGTACAGGGGTCTCTAGCACAGGAGTGGATTTGGGAACGACAGGCCTAATTATTTCAGGCTCATCAACTATGGTAGGTAGTCTTTTGACCTTAATAATTTGGTCTGTGGGTTCTGTACTACCTAAGTCTGTGCTAGCTAATTGTCTTCTAACCGCTGGGGGCAAATCAGGCAATTTGTGACGGTGAGATGTTTTTCTACGCCTGCTTAGACGAGATCTATTTCCTCCGCCTTCAGGATCGGTGGTCTCGCCTTCCTCCGATGATGTGTATCCTTGGCGTTTGGGAGTAGATCGCCTCATCATCTGCATTTGACTAGCAGCTAACTGTTTATTTATGCAGTCTTGCGTCTCTTGCAGATTTTCCAACTCCAGTTGGGTAGTCTCCTCAGACGCTCTCCATTCTGCTTCTGCCACTGCCTTTGCCGCCATTGCCATCTTTCTTTCCACTTCTGCTTCTGCCATTGCCGCTGCTACTGCTGCTGCCTTTCGGTCCTCTATCCGTTTTTTCTTTACTTGTTCTTCTTGGACTCTAGCGAGGCGGAGTTTTTCATCAAATTTAGCTTGGTTTGCAGCTAACATTTCCGCATCGATTGAGTCCAACACAAGCTTGGTTCCTTCACTATTGGGGCGAAGTCCAGCCAGTCGTCTCCTCAACTCTTCATCACCTAGGAAACGTTGATAGTCTGACAGATAGATGTCTATGGCGTCTCTTGTTCGCGGTCTCTCTGCGGTCACTTCGCTTTCCACTTGAGAAAAGGTGGCATCGGTTGATTCTTCATAGGTTGGTCTCTCAGCCAGCTGGGATTTCCACTGGGCCGTTTCTTGTACTTTGAGACCTACCCGCTGGAACCAAGTCTTGACAGCAACTTGCAGTGACGTGTCCTGTCTTCTTTTGGAAGTTTCCTCAAAGGCTGATAGGATTAGTCTAATGCGTAGGGTTCTTTCGCGTACTTGATATAGCAGCTCTTCCTGCTCTTGAGGTCCTTGGGGTTGTCGAAACAGTTGTTCTTCTAATCGCTCTAAGGAGCCGAAGAATCCCTGCACATATCCTGCTGCTGACCTCTTCCAAACAGCTGGATCCATCGTATCTTTAGTCACTCCCATCCTGTGTATGTCTTCCCAAGTAGCTTCGGACAAATCTAACGGGAGTCCGGGTCCGGGAAAGTTCCATTGTGACTCGACAATAGACATCAATTCTTCCCTGGCGTATCCCGCATAACTATCTTGGGTCGCTCGCTTACTTCTCGCCCAATCGACTTGGTGTTCCTCCACCACAATCAATATAGTAGTTAGTACTGCGGCAGGAAGGGTAAGAAGGGGATCCGAATAGGCTGTAGCCGCCATCTTCACTCCGCGTTCGGGGGTCAGCTCTACAGTATCCGAACTACTGGAGCTATCGGGTCGCTGGGAACGAGTTTCTTGACTTGGATGTTGCTGCTGTTGGACAGCTGCTTCTTGGTTCCGTTTGATCTGGGCCCGAGTGCCGATGATAGACCTACGGTGTTGGATTAGCCTAGGGTCTGATACTACTACTGGAGGGATGACCTTTCTTTCAGTAGGAGGTGAGCTGAACCCCTTTCTTAATCGCTCCACACTCCTATCTGTGTCACAGATGGTTGTATCGATTAGACTGTCTGACAGGTTTTGCTTAGTGTCAAACATACTTAGCTATACAGTTGAATGCTTACTGCTATAGTTACAGTTAAAGCAAGTCTAGTAATTCAGTATGACCGTTGGCCTAGTACCGGTAATTAATTACAATATATTAGAATACCGGTATACACTTATAGTATATATAAGTATGGTAGACTAGGTTTGTCACAGAATACCGGTATATAATTTTAGCACAAATATATATAAATATATAATAGGCCTATCGTGAATACCGGTATACAGCTTACACTTATAGTATATATAAGTATAATTATGAACTAGAATTAATTACAGAATACCAGTATGATTTCAGCCCAAATTTATAGAAATAAATATAATAAGCCTATGGTAAATACCGGTATGTCAATTATTTTAGAATAATTGAATTTCTGAAATTTTAGGGTTACTTGGTTACTTTAACTTACTTTATTACCGTTACTTAAGCAGTAGTCCAAATGATATTGAGACCTAGTTGTTATATGGCAGGCCTACTATTTATAAATCGTTTGAGTTGATTTATAATATATATATATATACCCGTTTAAAATGGGTTTTGTCAATATTTGAAATAAATGTTATTATTTCTGGGGGGAGTCACTACACAGAAGCTGTGCGCTCTCAGTGAAGTGCTACTTATTGGACACTAAAACAGATAATTCTAATTTACTTAAGTTACTTAATACTACAAATTACTTACGATACGGGTGAGATTAATTCTCTAATTAAACACAACAAAAATATTACGTACGAAATTTTAGGGTAATTTTACAGGAAGTCTACAAACCAGCCTAACAAAGGGTTAGGATTCTGGTTATTACAACGGACAGGGTACTACGGTATTTGAAAATAATAAGTAGTAGTAAATATATTGCGCTGTCCAGATAGGAAAAATACCACCGTCTGACGACCTATAGCCGTATCGCTATAGGTACTACGTTATGTATCACGGAGTGTTCCTACCTAGAAGTTAATTACCGCGGACTACCAGATCCAACGTGCCTATTAACCACTTTACAACACAATACACTGCCTACACACTAATTACTTTCGGAAAGCACTGTACACTAAACCCTAAATTAGGTACAAGTACTTATTAAAACAGATAACTAGCAGTTAAATATACTTGAACAGTTAAAAGAACCACGGCATCTGCTGGAGTGACCGGAGCACAAAGTCACCAGTCTTTACCTACGCCAAGCAGCCCGTGTAGTACCGGGGTTAATTTAACTATAATGGTATGTGTAACAAGCACAATTACTGTAGGAATAAACTTGGGGACATGAATGTTGCGAATAATCGCATAAACTCTGAATAATAAATATTATGCTACCCGTACAAACTACTCAAACAAATTACAAACCAAATGCTGGCAGACTACCACCAAGCCTAAATAAACTACAGTATGTGCAGATTCCGAAATGGTTAGTTAGTATGCGTTCTAACACGGTAGTACGACTTATTCTTTAGGAGGGGGTTGACCTTACAGCTCTGGATGCCCCAACTTACTAACTGGCACTTTATCAGACAAACTCTACACACGCAGCAATCTCTTCAGACCTAATAATAGCTAGACAACAATCCAGCCTACAAAATATCTGAGTAATAACTATTACGGTACCTGAACAGACCACACAAACAAACACAGGCTAAAACGCTGGCAGACCACTATCAAGCCCAAACAAACTACAGTATATGCAGATTCCGAAATGGTTAGTTAGTATGCATTCTAACACGGTAGTACGACTTATACTTTAAGAGGGGGTTGACCTTACAACTCTGGATGCCCCAACTTACTAACTGGCACTTTATCGGACAGACTCTACACACACTGCAATCCGTTCAGACCCAACAACAGCCAGACAACAGTCCAGCCCACCAATTGTCTGTATAGACTGAGCAAGCTTACACGCCTTCTGCTCAATACTGGCCTACAAATAAATAAAAACTGACAGAAATAAGTAAGCTCCAAAAGAAACAAGGGGTGTACAGTCCCTAATCTCTTAAACAGCCTACCGGTATGCACTAATCAAAATCGAATAATACTAATGTACTTATACTGGAAGTACCGGTTAGGACAGTTGGGCCTACAGACCTACAGCAGTACCGGTTCAGGCAGTTAGGCCTACGGACCTACAGCAGTACTGATTCTGGCAGTTGGGCCTACGGACCTACAGCAGTACCGGTTCAGGTTTACCGGTCGACCGGTACTTTCAACTTTATTGCTTACTGCAATAAAGACAATAACTGTTATTGTATGCGCTTTTGAAGACCTTTAGCAGTTTAACCTGCCAAAATTTATATGTCTTTTGGTTTATAAATAGACTTTAGCATATGACAAGTATTTAATACTAATAAACACAACATTAGCCGAAGCCAGCCTAGTGCGCGTCCATTCACCCGCTGGATATACCCGGGAGACTGGATTCGGAGGGCTTAGATTTTATATTGCAGTGTAAGCTTACTGTATTATTCGATTGATCGTTAATAAATAATTTCTGACAAATATTATTCACTTTTGGGAAATATTAACAGTTCCTTTAGGACGTGGCGCTCTATCTAGGTAAACAGAGATATGACTTATACTAAACACAACGGTAAGTCGGTAAGGCTTATGATTCACGTATGAGGCGCATTCTTTAGGAAATGCTTAGTTATCAGCCACAATCACGCACACTACCGGTAACGCACAATACTGCACAATAATCTGCCGACCGTCAATGAATTTTATCATACATAAAGAGAACAGCAATTGACTCATGTAGTGCCTATCAAATAGCATTAAATCCACTACAAACCACGATAATATAAGTCGCAATCGCTATATGTAACCTGTCTCTCTAATCTGTAGTGTATCAAGAAAATTGGGAAATTTGGGTTATTTATCGATGTTCTCCAAATAATAATATTCAACCAACTGATACAAATAATGACAACAGTAAATAGCAGTATAATAATGTATGTTGAACCGGGTTGTACCACTGAGTTGTGTTGTGTTGATAACAGTTATACGTTCTATAATCTAAGCCTACTAATGTTTCTTCTAAAGTCTGAAACCAATTGACTCTAGAGCCGGTGTTCTTGGCCTAGATAGAAACAACAAAACTATAACACAGAAAACAGTAAGACAGTAAACTATAAGACTGAACACTCCTAGCACGATCTGTAGAATATCTCCACATCGACAGTAAAAATCGCCCTGATTGGCTGTTAAGCTAAACAAAGAACCATGTGTCCAACGGCCGTTTCCATGCCAGCAACCAGCTGTTAGATGTCGTAATCTGAATCATCAAGGCTACACTGTGCTAGAGGATTTGACGCATTGCGGGTTTTATGCCTTGCCATGTCCGCCAAAGCACACATATAGAAGAATGACTTTTATGTCCGTTAAAACACCTATAACGGTACTTTGCGGGCAAGGGGACTGATTATATCCGCAAAAGCTTTTACAACTACCATCCGTAGTTTACCTTTCTTTGGGTCTAAAGCCACGTGTAGTGGCAGGTAATATGTCCTGTCCATGTTCGGCTCGTCGACCGGTAACTCCACGGCCCATCCTTTCTTGACGTACTTCTTAATCGTTCTGTGGATGTACTCATTCTTCTCGGGGCTCCGTTTTAGTGTTTGTTTCAGCTTGCGGAGTCTCGTGACTACCATCCCTCTATTGTCGGGCAGCGGTATCTTCGGTAGTTTCCATACCATTCCTATAGTATACCGCCCCTCATTGCATGTCATCGATTCCTCCACGCTTTGTAAAGCCTGCTTGTCTTCTACCGAGGTCCCGACCCCGGTTTCTTTCAGTCCCTCGAAATCCTGTCTGAGCAGTCTTCTAAGCTGCTCCTCTGCTCCCTCGTCACCCATTTCCTGCATTGTTCCCGCGAACATGCATCCTGATGTCTCCGACATCCTAAATGGTATCTTACTCTTGATTGGACCACTCAGCGTCCACCCGAATGGTGTTAATATCGCCACCGGGTCACACTGCTTGTCTTCGCCGAAGACCGTTTGCATTCTTTCGTGGGCCGTTGGGCAGTCCATCCCTACTATGATGGATACCTTCCTAACGTCCACGTCTGGGATTGAGAAGTCAATGTCGTCCAGGAATTTATACTGCTCGACCTCGATGTTGGTTGGCCGCCTGGCATTGATATTAATTGACTCTATCACTTGGATGGGGTCGATGGTTGCCCCATAGTCGCATCCTGGTGCCACTGCTGCAATTGCGCACCGTCCTGTTCTCATCTCCAGGATCTCATCTTTGCTAGAGATGGTTGTTACCGCCATTCTGCTTGGCCTCGTTCTCAATCCTATCTCTTCGGCCACCCATTCCTCGACTAATGTGAAGGCAGCTCCACTATCAACCAGCATTAGTGTTGTTACTGATCGATTGCCTTCCCCAATCACTCGCACGGGTACTACTCCAAGTAACACCGTTCCTCTCTTCTTCGCCCCTACTGTGCTCGTCGCCATCGTTTGGCCTCTCCTCTGACCAAATTTTATCGGCTTCTCCTTGCACTCCCTTGCTCTATGTCCACTCATTACACATCGCGAGCAGATTTTATTGCTCGACGCATAATCTATCTGATCTTGCCTAGGTAGCGCCTGCCAGTACCTGCAGTTCATGGTTTGATGAAGCGCATTTGCGTGTAGCTGGCATTTGCTCTTTGGGTCGTAGCCCTCTTTATACAGCGCATTGCGTATCGCAGTTGCGTTCGTACCAAAGTCCCTACTATTCTTATTGTTTGGATTCGGCCTAGTGGACGTACTGGGGTTATGTTTGTTCGTGTTGTTATTGTTTCCCTGTCCGTTCCATGGTGTTGTCTTATCTTCGGCTAGCTGTGGACTTGCAGTCCCCTGCGTCGCTGCATATGGCAATGATTGCCTGAGTCTCGGTAATGCGTTTGATGTATTGTGCTCTGGTTTCGGTCTATGGTAATCCGTCTTCGGTCCCTTTCCCAGGCTATCTTCGCTATAGACTGGGTCAGTTATTAGCTCAGCCTCGTAGTTTAAGAAGTTTGACATTTCTTCTAAACCCGGTTCCGCACCCTTCTTGTCTCGAGTGGAGAAAGCGATCTTCCTCCACTTGTTGCGCAGCCAGTTCGGTAGTGCCTGCGCTATCGTGGTGATGTTATTGGACGCATTGAGCTCGTATGGCGCGTCTAGCGTCTTCAGCACGATTAGCGCCTTTTCGACTTTGTTAGCGAACGTCTTAATGCTAACGGGATTATCCTGTAGGCCACCCGATGTTATGCCTCTCAGCGTCTGCCTGATGATCTTGGCCGGGTGCCCGTATTCCCTATCCAGTGCCCGCCATGCTGTCGTGAAGCCGCCCTCTATTCCTTGATATTGCCTCACGATATCGTATGCTGGGCCTCCCGTGTATACTTGCAGATACTTTAGGCACTCCGCCTGCGTCAAGTTTTTTGTTAGTATTTCGTTACTATACATGCGCCGAAACTGTAGATATTCTTCCGGCCTGCTCCCATCGAATTTGAATGGTTCCACGGGTGGTAGCTCGATCCTCGTTTTCAACGCATCGATCAACGTGGCCATCCCCATCGCCTGTGCTTCCAATGGGTTCGACGGATGTTGTGTAGTTTCTCCTGTCTGGTGCGGTTCGTCCGTCCTATTTCTTGACTTTCTCTGACTTGGGTATGTCATCGGGGGTAGCGGCCCCCTCCATATGTCTGTATCACACGACCTGTTCTCATCCAAGGGTCTCGTTGTTCTTGCTCCTATCGGGGTATATTGTTGATATTGTGATGGGGGAATGTCACCCTGTCCCCCCCCCCCCCCACCGGTATGTTTGGTACTGGGGTTGATGTTAATATGTTGGGGCCCATACACCTATCCGCAATAATTCCCCCCTCCCCTGGGTATATGTTATGTCCCTGCATGCTGTAGTCATACTGCTGTACTGGTACCGGTATAGGCCTATCAGCTTCTGGCCTACCCGCCGGTATGTATTCCGCGACTTCCGGGTTTAATCCCGTTGTCCACGCTATCCTATCGCCTACATTGCCTCTCTCAGTATGGCCTATGGTATGTGCAGTAAGGCCTACAGTATGTCCTACAGTCTGCATGTGTCGCTCGGGATCGAAGTTTATTCTTCTCGAATAATCCTCCCCGCGGCTACCGTATTCTCGATCGATAGGTGTATTCCGTCGGAAAGTTTCTCTTCGACCCCCCCCTCTACTGTTCTCGTCTTCGTACCGGTACATCGCGTACCCCTCCATCGGCGCGTAGTGCGCCTCGCCGGGTCGCATCTCTCCGGGGCGACGGCAATCTCCCGGAGTCCGACCCCACTGACTCTCCGTTCTCATCTCAACTACCGACGGCTCGCTATCCGTCCTCGCTCTTCTATCGTTCGCGGCGATACCTCTACTACTGTCTTCTCTTCTTCTCCTTTCAGTGGAGTATTCCCGCTCGTGAGATCTCTCGTCGACCTCCCGGTTAAACCCCACTGTTCTTCTTCCCTCTTCTGATCGGGCTCGACGCTTCGTCCGCCCTCTTACGACGTCAACCTGTCTCTCTCTGCTCGGTCGCACGCCGCTGGGGATACTCGCAATCCCCCTATTACTTTCCGTCGCCGGGTGTTGCGGTTTACCTATTTCGGCCCGCGCATTATCCGCTGACGGCTGTGGGACACTCTCTGCCCCCCCCCCTTTCGCCGCTAACTCGCTGTTGTGGGGCCCCTGTAGCCCCCCCCCCACTCGCCACATCTAACTTCGCTATCTCTCACCCCGCTACTATATCCCTCTCTAGTCGACACATCAACCCTACCGCGGTCGGGTCTATTCACCCCCGCCTCTCCCTCTGCTATTACGTGGCCTACCAGGCCCTCTGCTCCCTGCCTACCAACTATGTGGCCTACCAGGCCCTCGCTGGGTCTATTCAACCCAGCCACTCCCTGCCTACCAACTACGTGGCCTACCAGGCCCTCGCTGGGTCTACCTAACCCAGCTACTCCCTGCCTACCAACTGTGTGGCCTACCAGGCCCTCGCTGGGTCTATCCTAACCCAGCTACTTCCTGCCTACCAACTGACGTGGCCTACCAGGCCCTCGCTGGGTCTACCTAACCCAGCCACT